>PNEQ01117041.1:0-65367 GCA_003012365.1 Medauroidea extradentata | reverse complement strand
ATATATATATATATATATATATATATATATATATATATATATATATATATATATATATATATATATATATATATATACTAGCAGTCCCCCGCGGCTTTGCTCGCGAGTATTATTCGTAACTGATAATATTTACTTTAATTTAAAAACCTCTTTGTACACAAGATTGGTACTTCAGTCATCAAGTGTTAGAATGTTCAAGTGGCTAGTTAAACTAATTCTGCAGCAGGATAAGTAGCTATAGCTGTCCGCGCGAAAAGCAGTCTTAAGTTTGTCCCTGCCACTAACAGCGACTTCGCCTGGGCCTTATTTATAAAACTGCCAATTTTACGTTCTATGGTAGTTACAGACATCTAAGGTAAGAGGTTAATCGAATGAGAAACATCTGTTTACCCTGTGCACAACCATTGGTGACGGTGCCCTAAATTATATATTTTCAAAATATTCACTTTAACTTTATTGACGTTACGAAGTTTCAGAGGGTAAAGGTTTCGCGGAAACGTATTTGGTGCCCCAAAGCTGAGATTAGTGAGATGATATATCGTCGGTTTACTGCCAAAAGTGACAAAGTCAAAATGAGATTAAATTATAAAAATGCTAGGAATATGTATATGTTGTTCACGAACAATTGCCCAAGTTTAAGGTCTATTCGTCGTTTCGTACTGTTGTGTCACAGTATAGTAACATACCAAATTTTTGTTAATATCTACAATTTAATACTGCTTTTAAACGAAATAGCATTTAACACTTAATCACTTTTGGCAGTATACCGACTATATGTCAGCTGATATTGTACAGGATCCTAAGTGGAAAGCGAACTGCAATTTTACCCCTTTTAAAGACTACATGTAAATTGCACTAATTCGATCTGCCTTGTAGTTCTTGTGTGTCAGAATTGAACGTTCGCACGCAGCTTTTAACGGAATTCGAGCCCAGAACATGCCGGAATTTAGACCTGAGTAACAAACAACTGCGTCACGTAACGTCGAAATAATTCATGAAAATAAAATTTATTAAAATAAATAAAATAGCTGTGTCCTGGGCTCATAGAGGTTGTACAACACCACGTCTCGATAGGTTACTGTAGTGAAACTCCTGTATAAGTTGTTTCTCGCTGCTCGTTCCTGCTTTTCGGATCGTGTGCCTTGATTATTGACCAAATAAGTTTTATTCTTAATAATTACGTTTCTTACAAATAAAAAAAATACATACATATTATTTTTAATATTTACGTAAGCATCACTCTGACGCGAACACCACCTCAATATCGCTACTGGTTAGATAGATATCGCGGGTTGATGGAAAACAAGTTTTGTGTTTTTTCACCCTTTTGGGTGTCGAATTTCAAAATATTTTAAATTTACATCTTAGACATTTGTATAAGTATCCAAAAACACATCGCTAGCCAGTTCAGTCGAATCAAAATCGATCATTCACTAAAAAAAAACACACATCACCCCTGCACAGTATTGAGAAATCGAATTTCGAAAAATCTGAAAACTGTTTTGCGATAATTTCTGTAATCATCATCCTGAAGCAAAAATTAATTGTATATCTCGACGGGTTCGATAGATATCGAGGATTTATCTAAAACACGTTCAAGGTCTTTTCACCACTTAAGGGAGTAAATTTCGAAAAACCCTTGAATCACGTTTTAGAATACTTTATTGGTATCTCGTGGACGTAAAAAACACAACATTAGCCCACTGGGTTCAAGATATATCGACGGTTAATTGAAAATGCTTTTCACCACTTTCACCCCTTTTCACGTCCTTAGGTGGCGAATTTCGAAAATTCCTGAAATTTCTTTTTAGGTATTTGAGTAAGCATCAAACCTAAACAAAAACCACGTCGCTATATAAAAAACTATGGGATCGATATATATCGAATGTGAGTCGAATTCGCATATTACCCCTTTTTTTAACCAGTTTAGGGCCTAATTCGGAAAATATATTTTAAATGGTACTTGAGATATTTACAAAAGCACCAATTTAAAGCAAAGAACACTTCGATATCTCGATTGATTCGATAGATATGGAAGGATAATCGAAAACACATTTCACGTATTTTCACCCCTTTAATTAAAGAATTTCGTAACGTCTTTGAGTCCTGTTATAGACATTTGTAAAAGTAACCAATTAAAGTTAAAATCACGACGATAGCCAATTGTGTTTCAAAGATATAGACGATTCATTAAAAACACATTTTGCCCCTTTTTACTGCCTGGGAATCGAATTTCAAAAAAAACCTAAAACTACTTTTTGGTTATTTACGTAAGTAATATTTTGAAGTTAATATCAACTCTCTACCCCGAAGGGTTCGATAGATATCGATAGTTTATTGTAAACACATTTAAGGTATTTTCACCCCCTTAAATATTTAACTTCGAAAAATCCTTAAATTGGCTAATATGCATTTTTATGAGTGTCCTATTAAAGTAAAAATCACGATTATAGGCCGTCGGGTTCGGGCTCTATCGACGTTTCTGCGGAAACACGTTTCACCAATTTTCATCCCCTTAGAAGTCGAATGTCGAAAAATCCCTTCTTAGTGCTCGCCTACGACCTGAAGGGAACCCCCACAAAAAATTTCACGATTCTAGGTCCAGTGGTTTGGGCTGTAGTTTGATATGTCAGTCAGTCAGTCAGTCAATCAGTCAGCTTTCATTTTTATATATAGAGATAGATGATTACAATGTTTTTATAATTTTCTGTATATGTTTAAATTTTACCTTTTACTGTTATCGTGAACCGGGGTTACTTTGTCCACTTCCGGGGTTACTTTGACCACTCAAAATGTTAGCTTTTGACGTTTTCTGATAAATAAATAGATATTCTGAGCAGATTATTTTAATAACTGCCTTTAATCCTTATAGTTACTGTCTGAAACTTTCTTCACTAAATGACATAAAATCCAAAATTCTGAGTGATCAAAGTAACCCCACAAGGTCAAAGTAACCCCCGGTTTACGGTATGAACTTTGTGATCGAAGAACGTGTTAACATCGTGTTAACTGACAATAGTGAGTATGCAGCTGACTGGGTGATGGTTCGTATTATCCAGAGTTGTAAAATACATTGATGCTGCGGTTTCAAACGGACTAATTTGAATTTCTTTGCATATCATAATGCAACACTAATTCACGCTAGTAGAGTGAAACATTTATAGATATAAATTCTTCGCATGCATGCTATGCAAGAGTGATTTTTATTACTGAAAGAAAATCTTATTCTTTCTCCTGATGGTTGTTTTATAATTGTAAAAACCTTTAACAATTTTCCCCGAGTGTTTGTTTAGTATTATAAAATCTTTCATTCTTTCCCCGCCCCATGAATTATTTATAACGTGTCTGCAAGAAAGTTAACGCAAATCCCGCAGAATAGATCAATAAAAGGGGCATATCTTTGTATTATATTTTAATTGTACAATGGGGAACGAGCATGTTAACTTCTGCGGGAACATAGCGGTTTGCAGAGTAAGGGTTTTGTTTTATAAATGGTACAACAAAATAAAAGTGACTCTGGAGTTTACCAATGTATTATTATGTTTTATTTAAATTAAAATATATGGAGGTTGTTCCTTATTTTATGAGAATATTACGTCACACGTAAAATTAATTGACTGTACAAAAATGTTACAATTTTTCTTATAATATATATTTAAAGCAGAATATAATAAAATAAACTTCAAGTGTTCGTGTACGTATACTACTTTGCGCCAACCAATTGGATAACAGCGGTATTCTCACTATTTTATTAAAAAAAAAAGCAAAATTTTCCTGGTCAATGATTATAATACTTAGAGCCCGGTAGTTTTCGCGAAATGATTTTAGCAGCACTTTATTTTACCCTGCTCTCTGCTTTGTGGCCAGTATTTGGATGCCTTAACATACAACGTCTGGAGGTTAAACCCACAAATCACAGACGTGTTGAGTCACATTTATCCGTGTACTGATTGGCAAAGTCAAATTAATAATGACTCTGCACAAAAACACACTGTCAATAATCATGAAGTCGAGCTGCAGGTGTACACGTATGACACTGAAACAAAGTGGGACAAAAATATTTTCGCGAAAACTACCGGGCTTTATTAATACTATTATGTCGAAACTAATATAATCTTGCATTAAAATTATTTAAACATACACTAATTCTGGTGGTGTTGAACAGAAATTAATCGGGCGTGAGTTACTTAGATTTGTGACAACATATTGAAACCATGACTCAATTTATTGAAACAGCACCCTCCCATGCTTCCGGTATCTATTTGCTATCTACCAATGACGTCACAGAGAGCGCACGTCAGCCTGGTAACGTGAGAAGTTGATCCCACAAGCATCCTCGCACAACTGAAGGAGGGAGGGTAAAAGTGACTCGGACGGCCTTCCCCTTCCACCTGGCGCACGCCACCCTGGCTCCTCTCTTGCTGCTGTAATCTGTTTAAATTAATATAGATGTGTGAATGTGTTGTAGTGCGTGTGAGCTTTTTCTGTGACAATATATTACGCTAGTAAAATACAGAACACTGACAAAACCATCTACACAGAGAACACGTAATTGGAAATAGCAAAGAAGAAAAAATATAATTAAAATAAAAATGAGTTTAGCGGAAAATAGGTGCTATTCCCTACACTGTAATGAAAATCAGTGAAAAATTACCAGTAAGTACTGCTCTCAACCAGATACAACAAAACATATTCACAGCACTCACAAAAGCTTAAATATGAAATTATATTCGCAGAAACTGTAGTTAAAGATTCTATTGAGAAAAAGAAATCTGTAAATTAATCTTGCACGGCTATTACATTTAAATTTGCTCAGTCGGTAGAATTTAAGTCTCTAAAAATATCTCAGACCTCTGGTTAGGTCCAGGCTCTCCTCAATTAATTACCAAAAAAAAATATAAAATTAATATATCACTTTTAAACGTTAATAAATAATGTCGGAGTCTAAATCAATAAAATTTCAGACGTTTACACTGAAGACAGTTCATATAAGATATAGTAAGGTTCGTGAGCGTCTGTCTTACGCGTCATCCCTCGTCGTCTTCAAGTTCACTCAAAACTAAATTGAAATTTACATTAAATTGCCTCCTCTGTACCTGGCAAACTTATAGCACGACTTCTTGGACCTAGGATCCGCTCCAATAGATCCCTAAAAATTACGTTGACGGCAAGATAGGTGTCTCAGCAGAGAAGCCTGCCGCGGGTCGACATGCCCTAGGAGCTTTCCAAGAAGAAGTGACGCTAACTTAAAACTCGGTTGCGATACTCGCAAAAGAGAAAATATCACAATTACTCTTACTAAGAGAAATAAAAAAAAAATAGTATAGTTACTGATCACAGTAATCAAGGTTTTCTTTAACTTCCGTGCGTCATAGCACACTGATAAATACATAAACACAAAACAATATTACAAGAAATATTTAAAATTGAAATTATTAAAATTTCACAATTCTTGTACTGAAAATTATGGCTTTAAATAAATAAAATATGACTTTAAATTAAATTTAGCATCAATCATAAGAGAAATTAATAAAGTACATCAAATAGATTAATTACATAAATTATGAATATTTAATTTAGAAAACCAATTAATTAAAATGTAGATGGTGTACCTTAGACATACTACACTGCCTCTCTTCTCTCTTCCAACTCAGCTAAGCCACACCCCACTGCAAGCTTTACCGCGCGGCCTGGAGCGTTCACTTGTCCTCCCGTGTCCGTACATAACGCCCTTAAGGACATTTGCGCGTGAAATTTTGAGAGAAAAGAAAGAGGAGTAGTAAGGTCACATCACTGTGAATGTAACCAGTTAGCATCATTGTCATATCGCATTTAAGTTTTAATCCTGTGTTCCTGGTGCACGGTGATCACACAACAACTGAAACATTCGGATTTGGTAAAGCATCATTAAGAAAAAAAAGTTATTTGAAATGTGTGTAAGATTAATGCATCACTACGCAGAACAGAATACGAGGACATATTATGAAACACACTCGTAGACATTTTGGCATTTTAGCTATCTTAGACATCCATAAACAGGTTATTACACTGAAGTAAATTCAAATGTTTTTCATTTATATTTATACTGTTTTGCAGGGATGAAGTTATTAATCACTATTACATTTTTGTTTTCACTACTTACTGTAAACGACAAATAGTTAGCTGTCGACTGTCGTCTTTTGCCTACACAGCTCACGGCAGGTTGCGAATTGCCAACCGCTGACAATAAAGAACTTAAAGTAATTGGTTTCACCCATTTTGCCTTCTGCTGAATACTTTTCTACGTCTATATAAAACCGTACTGCTTCTTTTTCAGCCATCGCACATGAAGTGCATTGATTCTTCAGGAACAAGAATACAGTTTATTCAACAAAGTATCAACAATCTATGAGAAATACTTCAAAATTCTGGTACTCTGAAAATTTAATGTGGAAAGGTTTTTCATGCTTTATTATCTTCGAGTATTTCAAAAGATTGTTTTTCTTTTATTTTAAAGAATGTTCTCGATTAGATAAGAAATTTTATTGTTGCGACGACTGACATATAAACGAAATACTTAATGGTTGTAAGCTAGAAACATGAGAACAAAAAAAAAGAGCATAATTTCACATTGTTAACAAAGTAAGGCATAAATACTGACAGGATGAAAAAAAAATTCTTTATTGAATTCAGATTATTCGCACCGAAAACGTGAAGCTACCAACTCTGTACTTTATTTTAATAATTTTATTTTGATGAAATTTTAATGGCAGTAAGCCTTACTACACTATTATTTTTTTGAAACAGAAAAAATTATTACAACGTATCGTACTAATTTAAATACATTAGTCGGAATGAAAAATAAACAAATTTAAAGATTTTTTTTTCTGCTAAGTTCACCGCCATCCACGCGTTTGGAACGCGTTGTTAGTGCGGACAGATATTGGTTTTTCTTACAAAACCATGCCCCATTTGCTCATTTTACAATGTACGAAAAAGAAACACACTTCCGACAAGCACTGACTGTCACTGTAACGTACAATGCCCATTAAAACACTATTTCTAAGTCCTCCAACATAGCTAAAATCGGTCTTTCAGACCACCGTGCTTCAAAATGTACTAACTGTATGTATTTTAAACTCATATTTAACACTGCAAAGAACTTTGCTACAGACTTTCCACCAATAAAATTGCACAGTCGCCTCTTAAAGTCCATAGTAAAAAATGAATCCGCGGGTATCTTGCACGGTAGTTCAGCGCTTGGTTCGTTGAGGCGATGTGGCATTTGATGCGCACTTCAAAGTCGCCCTTATTGCTCCGTTTCTTCTGAACCTTTCACACGCAAAACCGCTGAAAATAGGCAGCACCTTTAAACTGATTTGAACGCGTATTTATATAAGCAGTGGTGTGTGTGTGTATTTTGCACAGTTCGGTGGAAATTGCCTTGCACTACATGATCATATTTTGCTCATAAACCCGTGTCCAGAAAATCAAGTATACGAGCAACATATAGAATCCTCAAAGAAGTGTTAATCCAAAGCCTACCAAAATTTTAATTTCCTGAAATTATTTGTCCAAATAGTGCCTCAGTTTAGAGAGCTACGCTGCGGTCATAGGAACAATATCCATTGTAATACTTTTTCCATGTTCTACTACACAATGCCTCTTCGGAAGGATTGGCACATATAAGAGCTCGTCAGCTATTGTAACCTGGTGACCTAGTACGACCTATATTGGAGCTGACAGCAACACAGTAAGGCCTGTCTGTTTAATTTCACACAATAGAAATACCTTCATATTCATAAAAACTCTTTACCTGCACGCATATCTTTACAAAAAAAATTATCTTCCATTTACCCACCAATAAATCTGACATAACAAGCTAAATTAGTATCTCTACAGCTATCTGTGAGTTGATGGAGCTGTAAAACGGAGCTCTTTTGTTCTGCCACTTGTTCACAAAGATCGCTTCGTAACTCTTGAATTCTACGGCTGTTACCATTGCCAGACAAGGGAATGGTTTCAAGTTGGTCTCTCCCACCCACTCTTCAAATGTAATGGACACCATACCAATAGCATTTGATAAGCAGAGTTTTTCTGCAATCGTACGTGGTTTTTTATTATATTTTACCACCCAGTAAACTACCTTCTAGTACGGTAGATGATGTTTATTTGAAGTTGTAACCTGCCAAGAAAAAAAAAAAAATATATATATATATATATATATATATATATATATATATATATATATATATATATATCTGTTTGGGTATCGCAATTTTAATTAACACCGTCTTAAAGGCGTTTTAATTAATCACTGGGAACTTTTAAACACAAAAACCGCTGTGGGCCCCCTTATTCATTCTTACAAGAGATGGCTGTGGAACCTAATTCTAAGAAGCTAGTGTCGTATTTCCTGTAATTGTTTTACCTTTAAGTCATCACTTTCTGGGTGACTACATTCAGACATAATAGAGTAACTTTGCTTTTCACGTGCTAATTTACAAAACCGCATAAGTACCATTATGAGTAGAATATTGTATTCTATATGGAAACATATCTTTAAAGGTGCGTGCCCACTGGCGCGAACACTCAGAGAAGAGGTGCAGTTACTTTCAGCTGGTGTACGTTAAATATACCGACGTGTGTGGCCGTCCTCTTCAGGATAGGCGAAGCGACGAGAGATGAAGATGAGTGCGCCTCACGAACAGTTCTGGAAGGGCAAGCGAAGTACAATAAGTGTCAAGTCCACACCACCTCGCTTCTCTTCCACGTTGTGGGCGTGTTGCACGGAAACTATGTGGCCTCCTCGGAACACTTCGGCCTCTTGCGGGGCTGTCTGACCTTTGTACATAAACGGTACGAGTCCTTAGCTGTATTGCTGGTCGCCCCGCATATCCTTTCTTCACGACAGGGTGGGGACAGCCAGGAAGAAACACTTCATTTCTCTGCACATAGCTCTCTTTGTATTCTCTTCACTTCGGAACCAGTGCGTGCACATCAATTCCAGGAGTCATTGTGCACATTGTTCGATGTGGTGCTACGTTAAATCGTCCGACTCACATTCCGGAGGTCCCGGGTTCGATCCCGGCTCAGGTCATCCAAATTTCTGTTTTTTATGGTTTCCCAAAATCGCTCCAGGCGAATGCTGGGATGGGTATTAAAAATGTCATGGCTGACTCCTTTCCTAGTTTCTTCTTAACTGTCAAGTTGTTTGTCACCATCTTTAATGATCTCGCTGTCGACGAGACGTAAAACCTACTTACCTTACCATACTGCACATTAATACGACAATTTTGTTTTAATAAAACTATGTTTTAGTACTGTACAAACACAGACAAACTTCCATTAACAAAAATTACGGAAGCCTCTTTCATATAATTACAGTATTTTGCCGCAAATACGTCCGAGAATTTACATAATTCTTAACACTATGCTACTTGCCATATTTACATATCTTTCGATTATTAAATAACTAAACATGTTCACATAAAACTTACATAATATTAAAAACCATCAAAATTGCTTAACTTCACCTGTATAGCGTGGCTATCGTCCAGTTTTGAGGTTGTTGGTGTTAACCTAAGTTCGCCAACGTTAAAAATAAATTATCTGGGTCCACGTAAGTAATTTGAGCAACACTGTTATTAAAACCTACTAAACTAATTTTTTCTTCACAGCTAAATACTGGATTATTTCACACAATTCACACAGAAACAAACTCGTAATGATCATAATGTCTTGGCGTCCAGGCACAATTTTTAGCGTTAGGTATGAATTCCGTTTGCAATAAAGAACAGCGTTACCAAATAGAACGTGAAGTCAAAACCACGTTACCAATTAAAAAGTAAAGAAACCGTCTGCACCCCAAGTGGTAATTCAATGCGGTCAGGTGATAATTAGTTGCGCCCTAATGCGACACGGACCACTGGTCAAAAATCCTTGCGTTAGAAAACAATCAGTGTTCTCTAACGTGTTCTGTGATATAATAATTTAAATTATGATATCCAGATACCTGATAGAGGACTATTTGTCTGTTAAGAAATTTTGACTATTGACACGTGGGGTGACTTTGGAACATTACAAACAATTATTTTTGACGTATATGACTGCATTGAATAAAGAAATTTACTTGCAATAAATTCGGGATTAATTATTGTCACATGATAGTTACGAATTACAACAAATATTACAAAAGTATCCCAAAGTCACCCCCGTTTACTTTAATGCATAAGTTACCAAAGAAATATGAATGTGTGTATAAAAGTCCTTCCACCAATCATTTCCCTGCAAAAATATGGCGCTACAGCCAGATACCAATACCTAAATGTAATATACTTTCGGTTTATCAGCCATAACCAATTCAAACGAGGTTTTTAAACATATGTTCAAAATTTACTAACGTTGTGGGCACAGCTTACTGAAGTACGATAGTATAAATATTGCTGTTTTCGTAAAGAATAATTTATGTTTGTCTATGGTAAATTATATAACAACAAAAATTATAGTAATTAAAACGGTACGTAAAAATTATTATTAATGAAGCTAATCGTAATTTTTATGAACCTTTACCATTGTCTGGCATTAATATCTGATGAAAAATTTCGGCAAACTTCGTAAGTTCTTTCAACTGTGTATTTTCAACTCTTGAACACATAACCCTTAGAATTTTGTTACTGTGAATAATGTTGGTGCTTGTCTCAAAACCCTTGAATAACCTTTACAAAATATAATTTGTAACAATTAAAATTCTATGAGACTAATTTAACGCAATACAAGGAAGTTCTTTCATTTTATTCTTTCCCGAAAACCTCCTTACCAAGAATTTACAATAATGTTTTATTCTCTTACCAAAAAACTGTTTTAGGACAAACCATAAAACTGCCAGTAAACTTGCTTTAACAACAAATAAATAAAAAGAAAATGTCATGTATTTTAAAATAAATAATTTTTTTTACTAAAAATATGACCATCCGTTTATGTTCCAGTTTAAATTGTCAGTACATGTTATGTCAGTTCAAATAAAAGTAATACTAATAAAAGACACACAAAGATCAAAATCTTCAAATGTAGCACCAATTTATTTTGCCTTAAAGTATCACAATGTAATAATAAACGTTTGCTAAGAATTGGCATAACCCACTTCACATTTTGCTGTCTGAAAATAGTGCAAACATTTCATTAAAATTGATGTACTGGATTCAGTATTGTAACGTTAATTCTTCTCCCGTCCAATGATATGTAGTTTTACATCAATTCATTGAAAGTAATCTGATTAAAGTATGTCTCCTGCTGACGAAAATTTCTTAGTGCCCAATTTAAGCAGCATCACATAGAATGCATATTTTTAGTTTACTATGCCTGTGCATATTTTATTACTCATTAACATCGTATGATTCGAGAAACTATTAATATAACTAGGATTATTCCACTGGCAAAGAAACATATTTAAAGCACTTTTCTTTCTCGCATTGTGACCATACATGTAGTGAATATTCAACGGTACTATGTCGGTCTCGAAATACAGTGAAGTTAAAAAAATAACATTGGTCTGCAACTTAATCAAGTGACTGGCGACATTTAAAAAAAAATTAAAATTTAGATTTGAACGTTTTATAAGTTTAGTATAAAATGGTAAAATAATGGCAAAAATGTTTGCCTGTGCGAAAAAATTAATTAATTGTGTTTGCCACCCGCAAGGTATATAAGGCAATCAATCATGGCAACATCATCACCTGTACCTACACAATTACATTCCCTATGCTCCCACATTGGTTTTTTGTCTTTGTTTCATCTACAGAGTTTCAATTTACTGGCAACAATTAACCGTAAAATTAAAAACCTGTACATTCTTTGCACACAATATCTCGTGTCCTTGATGTTGTACCATAAATATTAATTTGTGTTGTTATCTAGTCGCCATTTAGAACAATACAAGAACATATTTAACTGATTATCTTGCAAGTTCAAAGCCTATAGCCGCTGAAATTGTACAAACGATACAATCACTACGCCCACTGTACATTGTATTTATCTTATCAAATAACGCCTCCGCTCTGTCTTCAAACATTTGCTGAATTGTACACGACTCAATCACTCAGGCAATAGCGTGCCAGACTGACATTCTTTACAAGACTTGCACATGACCCCCAAATACCTTGGTAGGCCACTGGAACTCCTAATTCCGCCATGATTCTGCTAGACTATCACTCACATCTAGATTATAACCACTGAATCCACTATGTGGCAGCTAATGTGACATCAAATAAATGTTTATAACACAGTAGAAACATTTTCTTAGTGACGACGGCGACAATATTTATTGATGCTGTTTAGCTTGTGGTAAAGCAAAAGTAATCTTAAAATACCGTACTTAATGTCAATGAATAAATTTCTCGAAACATTTTCTTCAAACATATATTATTTTATCACAGACAATTTTTTAAACGTAAAGCTTGTTTCAAAATAATACTAACTTTTAAAACAAAAATAAATACAACGGTAAACGCCTGTCAAATTTTATATTTGTAGCGAGTATAGTTTGCTACTGAAAACAAATTTGTCACAGTCACAAAAAAAGCAGTGTCGTGGGAGAGAAAGTTCGTCTAGGTAAACTAGAGCCAAAAAATACCTTAAACCTGGGAAAAATTGGACGAGTAGCTTTCTAAACTGTTTCTGGCCTAGGAACTTTTGCCGAATAACACGTAATAAATCCGATAATACCGGATCGTGGGAAAACCCCCAAAATTGTAATCTAAAATAGCAGAGTATCCTTTTAAAGCAAAATAACCAAAAATCCTTCATTGCCTATTTAGAATTTTGGTTTTTCTTTATAGGCAAACAAGTTTAAATACAATTTCTCTCGTGTAGGTTACATCGTATTCTGGATTTCTGCAAGTTTGCCATTATTATATCCTAAAAAATATATGTGTTTGAAGCCGGGTTTATTATGCCTAAGTATATTGAAAATGTTAATAACTTACTTTTTCAAACTGAAATTTAGAAAAAAATTATATATATATGTATATATATATATATGTATGTATGTATATATATATAAATATATATATATATATATACATATATTATTTTATTGTTACAGACAGTGAAGTTCGCCTTCGATAATGTAGAAATCTGCGGAATTGTGTGTGATTTGTAAGCAGATACTAAATACTGGACTGTAAATGGTTACAATTTCGCAGAAAGTAGCAGATGGTATAAATGAAACTTGCCGAATTCATAAAGACAGCATTGTTGCAGCTTCTGGACTAAGGGTGCGTATTTTACGTCGAGAAAAGTTTACAGATAAGAAGGCCATTGAAACAAAGAAAATACTCAACACAGCTGAAGTAGCAAAGCGAAGAAAATGTGCTTGTGTAAACTAAGAGAGAGCGTGTAGTGCCAGCCAATTTTTTTCTGTGATACTGTCACGAGGCGGCGTTCTTTCACCAGGACGGTATATAGAGCACGTTCGCAACCCAAGATGTTACGGGGAGGGAACGGTATGCTGCCACCAGGAGAAAATTTTAAGCCTTCTCCAAGCTTGCTCAGTGTTCTGAGCTAGTCGCCAGATGGGGTTGCGAATTCCTTGCCCCAGTTAAGGAACATGCGGCAAGGCTTAACTTCGGAGGGGGTGGGGCCGCGAACGATAGTAACCCGGACAGTTCACGCAAGGGACACATACCTATACTTATACTCACTTAATACCACTGAGTATGAGGGCTTTAGCACCTACTCTCCCTTCCCACAACAATCATTACAAAACATAATTTCTACCGTGCATGCAATAGCAATGTATCACACTAGAACAATCTTACCATTCCATTATCGATCGCCAATCCAAATGGCAGATTACTTCGCCGTACACGTACATAATTACAGAAAATCATGCAAATAACGAAGAGTAATTTGCTTCGCTCCAGGTATTAATCTCTACCATAACAATAGTAAATGAGAATACTTTATTTTTATAGAGATAATTTTATTTTCCTTTCTCAGTAAAGCAAATGTCTCAGCTCTGTTATGCAACAATCTGTCGTTTCACGACTCTACGATTCAGACAACAATTAACACAAATTCTTATACCGACACCTCATTGTTAAAGCTAATAAAAGAGTAACTGACCATCACACTCTGTACTCAAGACCAAGCTAACCTCTGAAAGCTCCTTAACACAACTTATCTATTCATCCAATACCTCCAAGGCAAGATGGTACAACCGTTTCTCGTAGACGTTATCCACAACTTAAATGGTTCCTTATCAAGCAAATTTATACTTTCAATGGTCCGAAACTATCAACTGGTCAGTCTCTGTAAAAAATGCTCAAACTAATATATTTCACGTCCGTTGCTAAGGAAAAGATAATTTAAATATCACGTATGCCTGGCACATGCACTTCTTCTTCTCCCTGATCGGTTCCTTTGACAAGAACTCTCTTACCAACTTGCAACCACCCTTATTGAGACAGAACATTTTTGCGCGACTAGTTGTACTGTAGATCCGACACCTGAAGACTTAATTTAGATGTCAAAATTTAACACTTACATTTCCGTGACAACGTGGAGTAGACTAATCGTTTACAAAACTAGGTTATATATCACTACACATCGGGGACCAAACGCCCACCGATGGTCTAGCCTTACTGCCTATCTCCGCTGACGACGCAGGAGCTGCCAGTCTTCAACAAAAATGACAATATGGCTGCCTGCTGAATACTAACTCCCCTGGGCCCACGCTCGTCGGCCCTTATATCTCCTCGCTGCGACCGCCTCTTAACTCTCCCTTCCAGCTGCCGGCACCTTGTGACCTTCACAAACTCTGAAATGTTAAACTGAATACTCTTTAATATTGAAATAGTAACAAGAGGGCGTATCCTCACAATACGTTCGTAGACTTTTCCAACAAACACAAGCCGAAATCCTAAAATGAGAAAATAAGAACAAAAGATTTTGCAGAAACCACTCAAAGGTGTTGTGACAGTCGCAGTGACGAATGGGCTTTTAAAATAAGCGAACGCTTGTAGTATTATCTTCATGACCTTCGTGTATCAGACTGCGTCTATAATGTAACCTGTAGCATAAATTTCCAAACTGGACAAAGAATTCCTCGCAAATACTACTCTAATGGTTTACGCTCGAGGAAAGGGAGGCCAAGTAATGTAAACCATCATCAAGCATCCCTTTATACCTGTATTAGCCTAGAATAACATGATGTAGAATAAATACTGATTGGTGATTTGATCAATAATATTTGGGAATACATTCAAGGAAGACAAAAGTACTGCATGTGAGCATTGGTACATGAAGAGAAAGGTTATAGAATACTATGGAGAGAAAATTATTATATCTTATTAATTCGGGAAGACGGGCATAGTAACACTCCAGGAGTCAGTCGATGAAATCCTTCGAGATTACTATAAGTCGTAAGAAAGCCATTTTCAGTTGCTCAAGATTTACCTAATATAAGCTGCCGCAATAATAACCTGAAGTGATATCAAATCCGTGAGCCCTTCAACAGAACATTTTTACTCATCTCCAAGTGATCTTAGTGCAAAAAGTACTTTGGAGTACAATCCTAAAAGTTTAAATACTGTTATGGTAACTTGTCATAGGAAATAATGTTTCCACCAAAATTTCTGCAATTGGCCAAAGCATTGTGCCAGGTACCCACCGAAGAAGATTAGGTGTTAAGTCCACTTCAGGTTGACTTGCGAGTAAAGTAGCACCACAATTTTAGGTCAAGGTATCTTATTGATACACTCCATCATCTTGGTTTCTGTTGACCACATTCTGAAGTGACGTAATTCGAAAGGAATGCCGCGATGGCAAGCGGCTCATGCTCTTTTAATGCTAAAGAAAACATTGCAAAGTTTCTAGCAGCAGATAACATTGACCATGATGTTTAAACTTTGGAGGTGAAGAATAGCTTTCATGAGATGGGTACGATAGCTGCAATTTCTCCAAAGATGAAACATTTTCTTATTCAGAGACACAGTGCCCGGGACAGTGACACAAAAAAGAGTGGCTGTATATATCAGGAAGTACAGGAATGGGAAATATATGATGAGGGAAATTCATTCCATCATCTTCCAGTACTCACTGTCACTACTTTATTAATCTTAGTCATTTTTGGCAAATCTGTTCAACAGTGAGATGTGGTCCAACTGGCCAGGAACAATGCAAGCAATTCACAGCCAATCTAGTATGTTACATCCCGGTGTGGCATCGGTCGTGTGACATTACGTGCATATTTTCAAGTCTACGATACCTACACATGATCTAAGTGCTCCATCTGTTCTTACCTTTGATAATTCTTTATGTTTGAAATCATCCCAAATCATCCATGAAACTACAGATCTGCAGGACATTGTTTAAATGTTAGGGTCGTGTCTCTTACTACATGGATCGTTTGGGTGCAATTGGAAATCTGATGAATCGTTCAGTATTGTCAGAATTTTATCACAAGATCTACAGACCAAATACTTTGCAATATATGTTAACTGTAAAAGCTGTTTCAAGATCACTTCAATATCACATGATCATGTACACTACACGTGGCACATTATAAGTCACAAAAATGTCATCAAGAGAGTGTGTTACCTGCTTGATGAAATCATATTGGTGGCAGACAGACAAGTAAATATATTGAATCCTCAAATACACTGTTGCAGATTTCTGCTGTCCTAGAGGAGAAGTGAGCTCAATTATACGAGTCTTTCCGAACAAGTGAGCTCTAGTTGGAATATCAGCGCATTATCAACCTCATTCGCACTTTGATAATGGTACATGCCATGACTGGTTCATGGAATTTGCACTTGCAAGTTTTGCAGGAAATCGAAATTATTATTGCTGCAGCAGATCATCGCAATGTAATACAATTCGTTTCTGGGATATGTTTGTTTTTGTGTACTCGTAGAGATATTTTGGAATTTTATCCGTTGGCCAAATTCACAGTCCTAGTGGTTAAATACTTAGTCACCCTTTCAAAAATTTAATTTTGATCGTTTCTTTAGCGGGCGCCGCGGCTAGCGACTGTTGCATTTTACCGACCCATGTGCGCCGTGAGTGGTTGGTAAGGGGCGACCACTCGTCTCAGTTCGCATTTAACACTGTGCGAGGAGCCACTGGGTCAAAACTGCGCCACTCTGCTGGTTGCGAGTTGCAGGGGTGGAAGTGTCAGAGACGGAGGATATCAACGGCTTACAGGCGACGATGTTTACTCTGTTAAAGAGTGGTAGGTCGAATGCGGACGGCCGGCGTGCAGTGGTTCTTCGGGGGAGGAGACGGGTTCCGGAGTTCAGTGAGTATGGAGTTGAGGCCTAATACATTGAACACATGTTTTAAAGGCATTCCAATGCTGACACATAGCCTGATAGTTTATTACAGTTTTGTACTGCGGTCAACAAAATCAAAGATATAGCTTCCGTTGATTCCAATGTGGACGTTACTCGGGGTCTTATTCCACGGTGTAGTGGTTTAGCACTGAACATACTACTGAATAGCTTGAGGGCTGGGCAAAGTTGGAGTTAGGTTAAACGAAAATCATGGGAAACTCTGTGCCCAGATAGAATACTGGAGGATGTAATTAAGAACAAGGTTTTTCTAATTAGGCAGAATGGAAGTCAGGGGATGTCGGAATATGTTCAGGTGGTATTAGAGAACATAATGGCGTTACCAGTTAGCGTGGATGAGGGGAACGTAGTTTTGCTAGTGTTGGAAAATATGCATTCCCAGGTGAATACACAGTGTGTGTATGTGGATAAGCCTACTAGCGACGTGGTGTTGCGTTCATGAGGGTAAAAGTCGATAACGTTATGTACGTGGGCGAAAGCCTAGGGGAACCTAGGGATCAGTTTGTGAGTATGGGGTACGAAACCGCGCTAAAAAGGAGAGTAGCAGCCGATAATGAGGACAAGAGGCGATTACGTGAAGGCCATATTGCAGTACAATGTAACACGGCCGGTAATAGTAATCGCAAATGCTACAGTTGTGGGAGGTTATGGCTTGTACAGAATAATTGTAGGAATAAAGACCAAGGAAAAAGGATGACCTGTGGGGTTTTAAAACTAATAATCTGGAAGTGGGTATTCAGGTAAGGGAGAGGAAGATGATAGTCTTGATAGATACAGGTGCCAGTCATTGTTTCATAAGTCAGGAATGTTTAAGTGGATCGGTTATGTAACATGCTGAACTTAAAAACTGAATAGTAGTGGCAAAGCGGTTTGATTTGCTAGTTGGAAACGGCAAATTTTGGAAAGTTAAGGTAGCTGCTAGTTTGCGTTTCAAGACAGGAAAGTATTCTTAGACGCGAAAATTTTGGGTAATACCAAACCTAGTGAACGAAATAGTTTTGGGGTTAAATTCTTTGTCAGAAACGGGTGCTTTTTATTAAATTGCAGGAACAAGTGTTAAGTTTCAATTTTGATAAAGAAAATAAATTACATTTACGAGGGCTGATCACTAAGATCAGGAAATATTGTATTGTAAGTGGCGAAAGGGCCGTGAAGCTAAGGGAGGAAAGAAAAAGAGAAATTGACCGACTTATGAAGAAATATGACGTGATTTCTCGTAAATTGGGATAATGTGAAGAAGTGCCTTTTAAAATGCAGGTGTCAGATGAGAAACTTAATAAGTGTTCACCGCATCTATGTTCGCCGCCTAAATTAGAGGCCTTTAGAAGTGTTATCAATGAATTAAAGGCAGAGAATTTTGTTAAGCCTAGTACTTCTCCATATGCGTCACCGGTGTTCTTGGTGAGGAAAAAATGCCAGGAAGGTATAGTTTGGTTCTAGATTATAGAATTAAAAATTCCAAAGTAAGGGTGGATCCGTATCCAGCGTCTCATATAGATACCTTTTTTTTAAATATTTAGGAAAGGCAAAATTTTTGACAACATTTGAGCAAAACTCCACCTTTCACCAATGTGTGTTAAACGAGGAGAGTAAGAAACATGTGACCCCATTGTGGTATTTTCAGTGGGAGCGTCTCTCATTTGGGGTAAGTTTCGGAGGACAGTGTCTGCCTAGAATACTGCACCCGGTATTGTAAGAGTTTCAATATGAGTTCGTAGTCAACTTTATGGATGACATTTGTGTGTGTGTTCTGAAAATTTTGAAGAGCACATGGAACATGCTAGGAAAATATTAAACAAGCTACTAGAGGTAGGATTTACTGTAAAGCCCGAGAAAGTGACCTGGGCCAAATCGGAAATTAAATATTTAGGTTCTATTGTGTCGAGGGGGAAACTATTAATGGACCCAGAGAAGATCTCGCCGCTAGTAAATTTTCCGGTTCCAAGAAACCTAGAAGTGGTAATAAGGTTCATCAGTATGTTGGGGGTATTTTGCAAAATTTATTGACAAATATGCGGAGTTGTATGCCCCCCTTAATCAGTTGGAAAAAAAAAAGGGAAACATTCGTGTGAAGTCCTGAACAGGATTAGGCGTTTAAGAGGTTGAAAATGGTTATTTGTAAACCCCCAGCGTTAGCTTTGCCCGATTTTAGCAAGAGGTTCGTGATCCAAGTAGACGCTTATAGTTCAGCGGTAGGAGCCGCGCTGATGCAGGGAGACGGTAAAATTTTAAATCCGATAGTATATGCTAGCCGTGCCTTGGCCAGAACTGAGCAGATGTATGGGACGTATGAAAAATAGGCCTTAGGCTGCGTATTTTGGGTGGAAAAATTCGTTACGTGTTTAGAGAATGTAGAGTTCAAGCTCCGAACGGATAACCATGCTCTAACGTGGTTGTTCGTGCACCCTAGTCAGCTAGGAAAGTTAGGGAGATAAATTATGCTCCTGACGCGGTTTCACGATTGTGCATATTAAGGGAAAAGAGAACGTGGTAGCCGATTCGCTGTCGAGAATGTTCGATGGGGCGGAATTTCATGTTAGGGATGTGGGGAAGCAGCACAAAACCTAAGGAAAGAAAGTTCGGAGGGAGTTAACGTACTGCAGACGGTGCCCGAATCATTTGTGAGTATTGTGGAGTGGCAGGAAAAATATGCGGACACGAAAAAACCAAAGAAGAAGGTCACGAAGGATTTGCTGAAGCAATACAAGGTAGTGAAATGAATTCTGTATTTTGTGGATAAATAGGGGAAAAAAGGTATATGTGCCGGGAAACTGAAGAAAACGTTATGACGTCTTAAAACTGCTGTTATTTGCGCATGCGTTCATTGCGATTTATTCTATTGGCAAGGCTATATCATTCGACAAACAATTGCATTAAGGGGTATGGAAATTAACGATGTCGAGAGGACGACTGGAATACTCACACGTCAATAATATCTGAACTGCTCATCAAAATTTGCCGAGTAGGTATTTTATCACTGGATGTTTATTATTATAGCACTATGCTGTAGTATGATTGACTTTTGAGTGAAAAAAAAATTATAATTTTTTTAGAAAAATAAAGGCTTGAAACGACGAAAAATTGTTATTTTCATCATTTGTAAAATAATATCTAAGCATATACGATGACCGAATTTATAAAATACTCGTGTTTTGATTTGAAAATAATTTTACCATCCTAAAATGTCTGCGCGAGGGGTTTGGGGATAAAAATAATTACTTGCAGATCAAAACGCAAATATTATAGTGGTCTGGATATAATCATATTAAAAACTATAAAAACTACAGTTTCCCAATGTTATTGAATTTGTTGCTATAAGCCCTTTTTTCTAAAAACAGTTTTTAATTTTTTACTCAAAAGCAAAGCATACTACCGTCTAGTGCTGTATAAACAGACGTCCGTAAATTAAATATCTACTCTGAAAAAAAATAATCTCATCGAATTATGATAAGTTCAGATTCTATTGACGATTGCGTATTTTGCTCGACGTCTTCCCTTTTCATTCCCCTAAAATATACCAGTATGTAGTATCTTTGGCAGCCTTCTAGCAACATGCTACTTAGGAGAACCCAAGTAAGACATTGGAAGGTATTCTAATTGAGACAAATTTGGCGTAATAGTCGAGATACTTAATTGTATAATATTTAAATATCACATTTTTAATTACATTCATAAAACATTTTCGATACATTACAACCGACACTAAGGGAATGGGTTCATTAGTTTCGGAGCTAACTTCTTGTTTACGGGGCGGGGGTCGCGGAGGCCGAATCATCAGACCATTCGCCTCCCACCAAGGCTATCCGTGTTCGATTCCCGGCAGGATCGGTTCCCGGATTTTCGCATGTGGGAATCGTGCCGGGCGATGCCGTTGGTTGGTGGATTTACTCGGAGATCTTCCGTTTCCCCCGCTCCTTCATTCAGGCGCTACTCCATACTTATGTCACTCCTCACCAGCGCAGAAGACTCGATGTTATACGCTGTTTTTGTTTCGTCTCGTCGTTGTGTCGCATGTCAACTTAGGTTTCTTTTTTAATTTTTTTGTTATTTCTTTTATTTTCTGTTTTGTTCCTTGTTTTACCTGACCAAATTCCAGTTTTGGAATTTCATGTTGTGTATGCATCCTGATGACTAAAGCATTCTCTGCTTATTTATGTTTTCTTATCCTATTATTAGTTTTCTTTTGAGAGTCATTTATTTCCCAGTGGAGTATGTCCAAGCAAATAAATTCAGTCATGCACTCCCATTGGACAGTTCTTTCAAAGATCATATCTACGTACAAGCGAAAGCCAGTAATCTTTTGTAAGCTGAATATATAAATATGTATACATTATTTTCTATAATATTTTCCTCAGAGAGTTATTTATATCCTTGGTGACAGATGCAATATAATTATACAATAACTTTCCAGAATGTAAAATTCCTCCACCAAGATGGACATTTTAATAAGTCACGACTAGTTTACCACTGGGTAACATAAGAGAACTGCTGTCGTATCCTGAAGTAAACAAGTCGCACAATTTCAGTTTATTTGCTTAGAAAATAATTTATTGTCTGTACAGCAGTCAACAAAGTGAATGTATATTCGGATTTTTGCTTCTGCTAATAATGTCGAGCTAAGCATGTCTAGGATGTATGATGCTGACGTACATAGCAAAAACTGTTGAAAAATGTATAAATTTATATCATACTTTTTCCTACGAAATTCAAATTTAATGATGCGCTTTTTACGCAATCTAATATAAATGTTCAAATAAGTAATACATTTAGAACGTGAAGTCCATTAGGTACTTATATCTATTGATAACTTACAAGATTTCAGGAGGTGACGCCATACAATGTTGCGACAAAAGTTATTTCCCATCTCTGTAGTCCTACAGAAAAATGGTACGAAACCATTATCTGATAATTTCATACTTATCACGATAAAACAATTAGGCTCCTTCAAATAATAATACATACCTTATGCTGACGCACTATAGAAACAGGAGTCAAATTAAAAACTAGAGATAAAATACTAATATAAATTCTTTGTTAAATTATTTAGGAAGACACAGTAGCACACACGCCTGGAGTTAAGTTACAATCTCCACAGCACAACCATAAGTACAGGGCTCGCAGGAAACTCACCAGTAACGACCAGAAACAACATGGATGTACACGTGGACCAAACAGACAAAGGTAAGGCATACTAGCGCATTGTTAGCTAAGACACGTGCTATCTCAAAGTTTATACCAATTTACTGGGAATGTCCAAAAGAAAGTAGGCCAGTAAAGAGCTCTTTGCTTTGACAACTGCATGGTTAGTTAAAATTATTTTCAGCTATATTGTCAGGAAGGCAAACAAAATTTTTTTTTTAATACTTGCCATTATTATATCTGTGTTTGATAAAAACTGGATTTTAAACGCATCTTTATTTTCAACGTTGGATATTCAAATTATCGAGACCCCCACCAAGACGATCCGGGTTCGATCCCCAGCAGGTTGGATTTATTTGTTTGGACATACTCTATTGCGGAATAAATGACTGTCAAAAGAAAATATTAGTTTTTTTTAGTTTTCTTTTGAAAGTCATTTATTCCGCAATAGAGTATGTCCAAACAAATAAACCCAGTCATGCACTCGCATTGCACAGTTCTTTAAAAGATCATACCCGGCAGGTTCAGCCCGGATTTTTCTCTCATAGGAAATGTGGCGGACATTGCCGTCGGAGGATTTTCTCGGTGATCTCCCGTTCCCCCCCGCCTTTCTCATTCCGTCACTTCTACATTGCAGGACCTAATTTCTTTGTAATACATTAGGATGTCATATGCTTACGGGCGTCCGGTCAACAATCTGCACTCGATGTACGATACACTGCCTTGGGGTACCCTCCCCATACGATATTTATTTTACTCGAATATATTACTTAAAATAATTTCAAATTTTTCGAAGAACTTGTCATTGTGTTAAAAATAATAAGTAAACTTTTTAAATTGTTTGGTTAGCAGTGTGAACTATTAAAGGAATGTAAAACATATTTATTAATTTGTGATGTTATAATTTCGGTGAAAAACTGTAGCTTAGTAAAATACCGCATAACTGTTAATGTATTTAAAATAGAGTACTCTGCGTTCAGAAGTTAACTGAATAAGAGGTTTATTGGAAAGAATATGCAGTGAACATATATGGTTGGGCTCTAGCATGCGTGTGAGCTCTAATTTTTTATTGTAGCATATTTTATATTTACATGTGTTAATTTTGACTTGTCAAAAGTCATTGGATAGTAGTCAAGCATCTTACAGAGTCTCCTCTTGTCCAGATTAATGCAGGAAGATTTATGTATAGTCTATTCTCTTTAAACTGAGCACTCCCCGACACTCACAGCACACAAAAACTGTATTTTATTGGGGCCAAAGATGTTACGTTTTGGTAGTGGTGCAACGTTTTCACTGGTTTTTAGTTTCGCGGAAGTTTTCGCGTCGAAAATATCAAAGATTGTTTGGAAATATGGCTGAAAGAAAAATTTATGCATGGCTCACTTTATCATGAACTGTCTATAGCATTGTTTCTACGAGTGTAAGAATTATTTCTAGGGATGGAAATTGAACTAAACTATGGCATGTGGATAGCTATCCATACCTCGCTGCTATAGTACTTGCCGGATTTTGGGTCCGGATGTTCCTCGTCATCACGTTCCAGGTATGCTTGAAGTGAAGCACATCGGACAAACAAGTTGGCTGTAGAAGTCACTGAAACTCTCCAGAATGTTCCCCGAACCTCTTTAAAAAATTGTGACTTTTATAAGGAAAACCCTCAGAAACTCAGTTGCCAAAGAAATCCTTTGCGAAACTACTAAGGTTGTTCTTGCAAAAGATACAACGTATATCTACATTTTGTCAAATAACAAGGTATAGACTCGTATTTTTACAGTGCCTTGTAATATACTCCTCCTACACCACACTGAGTTACATGATATTTCTTCTTTACACACACACACACACACACACACCAACACACACACATATATATATATATATATACATACATATATATATATATATATATATATATATATATATATATATATATATATATATATATATATATATAAATAATGAAGTGTCCTGACACACTCACTCACTCATCAACTCATAGCCCAAACCGCTGGACCTAGGACGATGAAATTTCGAGGGAAGCTTCCCCTTTCTACGTAGGCACCTACTAAGCATGAATTTTTCGAAATTCGGTAATTAAGGGGGTGAAAAGTCGTGAAATGTGATTTCAATAAATCCCTGCTTTCTCATTAACCGGGAAATCTGTCATAATTTTTTTTAACTTCAAAATATTGCCAAAACAAATGCATTTGAAAGCTCTTAAAAAATTAAACCGCTTTGCAATTAATCCCACTTATTTCGTAATACAGTGGAAATATTAAAATTGTATTTGCTTTAAAAGAAATCTTATGTAAATATCAAAAAACTGATTTCAGGATTTTTCGAAATTCGTCGTTGAAAGTTGTTAAAAAAATATAATGTGCTTACAAATATTCATCTGTACCTCTTATACCCGTTGAGATAGCGAGATGAATTTTTGATAAGTATGAAGCTTATGTAAATATTTAGGATGTGAAAAGCAGTAAAATGTTACAGTCTTCCGAAAAAAAAAAAAAGAGAATGATCATGGGGAAATAATTCAACAGTTGTTTTATTTTGCCAACCTACTCATAAATAAAACCTCTTTAGACTGTAGCCTGCACATACGAAAGAATTATCACGGCCTGCATTTAAGCATTCACTCAAGTATTGTATAAAGTTTGTGGTGTGGGAGGGGTGGTGTTACTGGTTCTTATCCCGTGCAAGACTTTGCTATGTGAATTACTATGACATCATACGAGCATTTTGCGCGCGCTCTTTACACTGAGCTAACACAATTTATAGTTCACTGGTATTGAGTACGCTAGCTGTTAAATGCCTTCATCACGTATTTTATCCAGAGTTCCTGTTTACATTACATAATTTCACGCGGGCAAAGCCGCAGCCGGGCAGCTATTTTATCCAGAAAAATTAAGATGAATTAAAAACAAAGATGTTCTGCAATTAAAGTAAGCTCAGCGAAGTGGACTGGATACATCTGTATGTGTTTTAAATGTATACAGTAACACCATCAATTAATACGTAATTAAAAGTTAGTACACGTGGGCAAAGCCGCAAAGACGCAAAGAGACAGGTAGTAAGTGTGTGTGTATGTATATATATATATATATATATATATATATATATATATATATATATATATATATATATATATAGATAGTAGAGTTCAATTGCAATCCTTTCTTCAATTTTGAATCACGCCATTATTATAATTTTTCACAATATTTCAGAAAAATGCTATCCAGAGAGTGTGATTTATTTATAACTATCAAATTTTCAACAAACCTATGATTTTAGTAAATTACAAACGTTTCCTTCATTTTTTTTTTTGACAAAGAAAACCCTTGTAAGTTCACAAACAAATAATTTATCACGGAAATGTTCTGTACGTTTACGAAAGCTTGTAAATTTTTACAGAATATTTTTTAACTGCTACAGACTTGACCCGGTAACGTTATTTATTAACCTGCTGGATTATATCAATCGTTGTTGCGGTGTGTGAAGTATGGTGGGCCGCAAGAGATCACTAAATGGATGAACTTGGACCTATTCTGCTGGACTGGTTGACCCATCCATTACTATGGGAAAACCTCCTCACGCTTAAAGAAGATTGATGCGCATTACGAAATGTTAAGTTATGCACATTTAATACATCAACACATGTAAAGTTGCATAAAGTATATTTTAAGGTTTCATTTTTTATTTAAGTTGCCTAAAACATATTTTGTCCGGAAACTACAAATATGAAAGTATTAAAATTTAGTGCGAGTTCTTCTTATGATAATTAATCAGTTGGATAGTAGTAGAATTCAAAAAGATATTCCCGTGGAAATTGTAAATAGCTATCAAATGATTTTGTAACAAGGTTAAAAAATTTCGATACAAAATATCGATCCGCTATAGATAGGTCAACTCAGAAATACATGTAGCCTACTTCAAAACTTTAACTCAAGCTTTTAATTTCATTCTCAACTTAATTTATTGTTATATGAATAAAAATACGTATTCTAAAGTGAGCGTTCTAAAAGTGTGAGTGAACTTTCAAAATGCTCACAAACGCTCCATGAATGCAGATTCAACTACCAATGACTGGATTTATTTGCTTGGACATACACCATTGCGAATTGGAGTATGTCCAAGCAAATAAATCCAGCCATGCCCTCACATTTCACAGTTCTTTCAAAGCCCAACTACCAATGTTACTGTCAGAACACGTGACTTCGAGCAGTTACTCACAGAGGCCGCTCTACAAGGCACTGTGTGCTGTTTAAAATTGTACTGTTTTCCGCTCACCAAAGCCCTTAAACGCACTCCTTCCCCAGCGTATAAAATTGATAAATTATTAAGGCTGGGCATTTCATCGCTTCCTGGCCAAATATTGTTTTTAATAAAAAGAGAGAAAACAAAAACTGTCAAACCACACAGAAAAAAAAACTTTGTAGCAGCAAGAATGCTCACTAGCGTTTTAAAAACCTAAATAAATTGCAGTTAGTAAGTAGTACATATTTGCGTTATAAGGGTTAGTTCACTTTTACGCGGCATGACCATACAGGTTAACCTTGTATGTACGTATGTATCCACATTATTTGTGACAATATTACAAAAAGCAATTTGCACATAAAGGTACACAATTTTTATCGCAATTTGTCAACATTTGTGAACATAACAATTCAGTTAGTAGGGTGCACATCCCTAATGCTGGTTACAAGGTACGGACCATTGTATCTGGTTAGTATAATTCAACTATGATACGCCGGCAGCAGTAATGTAGTCGGTTCGGCAATGGTCTACGGTGCGAGAGCGAGAGGTTCTGGTTTCGAATCCCGGATCGGACATGTATGTTGTGTAGTCCCTTCACCTCACTTCACCCTCATCGTCTCTTAATACCTCGTTATTAAAGGGCTGCAAATCCCTCTCATTTCGCCTCACCACAATTGTGATACACTTTGTTCCAGGAAGGAGATGGGACATACCAGCCCGATATGTGTTCGCGGGTGTGAGAGTACTGAACGTGCTGATACACTCGCTACAAGGAGGATGCATGAGTCTTGCCATTACTAGCATGGTGAAGAGTCCTTCGTCCTCCTCCTCTTCCACTACTACCAACAGTACCGCCAACAATTCTGCCGCGCTGTTCGACGTATGTCCGGTGTCCGCGGACTCCAGCAGTACCAGCAAAACAGCAGAGAAGGCGAGTGACGGTTTTATGTTCTATTTCACATTGTTGCACAAGTAGAGGCTACTTGCTGCTAGTTGTCCCTATCATCGTAAGCTTC
Source organism: Medauroidea extradentata (assembly GCA_003012365.1). NCBI lineage: Eukaryota > Metazoa > Arthropoda > Insecta > Phasmatodea > Phasmatidae > Medauroidea > Medauroidea extradentata. Next base: position 37,625 of record PNEQ01117041.1, on the reverse strand, counting down.
GAGCTACGCACCACGACCGATCCTATGCTGATAGCAAGAAACAATCAAAGAATATAATGTCTTCCTTGTTAAATATTGTTAGCCTACCTTCCAAAAAAAATATGAGGTTCCTTCCTGCCTGCGTGTGTGATTTAGCGTGCGTCTTTAAGTGCGCCCGTGTGTGTCCTCTTAAAAACTTTAAAGATAGTGGGCCTAATTTCATCACACTTGGTACACACATTAAACTTAGCTGATTTAACTTTGATGAATACTCTTCGTGATGTATTCATATTTTCACAATAGTGGTCATTTAAACATGTTTTTAGATCACACGAGATATCTGAGGAAATACTGCTTCAAAATTTCATCGAACTCGGTACGCATATAGTAATTATTAAAGTGACAGTGTTTTGTTCACGCCACGTTCATTTTTTCACAATGGGTGTATTTTAAACATTTTTTTGAACACACGAGTTATTTGACTCGGTGCAATTCAGTACTTGGTAATGTGACTTGGCTTGTATGCATTTTGCTTGAGACGCGTTCGTATTTTACGCCGTGGACTTTGTGAACTTGAACACACAAATTGTCAGGAATATAATTTTTCAAAACCTTTACCACACTCGATACAACGTAGCACATAGTAAAGTAACTTGTTGAGTTTTGTGTGTTTTGTCCATACGATAATCGATTTTTTTAATAATGGCCCGTAAAACGATTTCTTATTGGACGAGAAATCTGTGGTTCAATTTTCCCCAAATTTCATCAAATTCATTACACGATTAGTATACAACTAACTAATGTACCGTAAATGTAATATTTATTGTTTGTACAGTCTATAATAGCGATTGTCCATTGATTTAGAAAAATTTACAACACGAATTCATAATTTTAATGTGTGTGTTTTGTGAACTACTGGGCAGCTTGTAACGAAGTATAATGGTAAACACTTTAATATCGAAATATTGATTTAGTTAATTTTAACTGTCATAGGCCCTTCTCGTTAAAAGTTAGAATCACTAAAAGAAATATGTTTCGTATTTCCATAGTTACATGACCAATTTTACAATTTCGGGCTAATTTTCACCCACATTTAGGGAAAGGTAAGTAGACTCATTAGTTATGTTGGTATCATTGTAGTTTTATTGTAAGTATTTTCCGTGGTTTATAAGTGTTAAAATATTATTAAGGCCTACGTATCCAAACACGTCAGTTGAATATCTGTAGAGCCGGTGATTTTTGGTGAAAATTTTTTTTGTGTGTACGTACTTATTTCGGTGCCCTACTCGCACAGCTGAAGCTATGCTTCGTAGTGAGTGATTGATTGTATGTTTTCAACGCCCAACGTCTTGGTGATCTAACAGCAGATCACAGATGCGTGGTGTCGCTGTAACCTTATTAATAGAGATGACGGTACACCGCGAAAATTTTTTGTACCAACATACCCTTGAAAACACTGCGTTTCTCGCCACGTGTGTTACTGGGAAATACAAGTCTGACACTCCGTAGTTGTCTGCAGACCAACAACAGGTATTAAATGTTACGATGGTTGGATTCTCATTAGCTCAGTAAAATAGGATAGCAGCTCCACGAACAGGAAAATGCCAGTGAGCTTTTTATAAGCTGAATGTACGTTGAAACCCAGCGAACAGTCAGTCTACTTTTTATCATAGCCACAGTCAAATGAGCCACGCCTCAACAATATCACTTAACCAACAATCAAGAAGCAGAGGTGCAGATGCGCACATAAAATAATGAAACAAATTGGTGCAAAATATTTGCCACCTTAAATCACTGGCACTAAATATCTGTCACTTTCCAGGGAGGGGAGTTCGACTGGAGCGAACTGACGCAGAGCTACGTGGTTAACGGAGCCACATACGGCATGTTATGCACGATTCTGATTGGCGCGTACATCGTCCAGAGGTGGAGTGCCAAGATGCTGGTCTTCTACATTACAGCTCTGTCCATTGTGGGCTCGTTGTTGACGCCGGTGTTGGCCAGGTGGAGCGTCTACGCCCTTATTGTCTCCAGGGTGCTCTACGGGCTGTCGTCAGTAAGTACATATTTTCAATACACACAATACACAAAGAGGATGGTTCTGTACGTATTGGCTAAACAGGGCAAAAAGGAGTATCTTAGAAAACTTTCGGTCGGCTGAACATTCAGTCACTTGATGCACACCCGTTATTCCCCACTTGCGGTACACGTCCCTGTATTATTTTATGTATGTTAGGTGGAGTTGTTGCCACACTGTGCGCAGAAAATGTCATCGTATAACATTTTGCCACTAACATTTTCTTCTCTTATCTAGCCTAGAATTTGCGTGGTTTGCTTATATCGTGGTAGTTTCTGAACATCCTGTATAGTTGAAAGCAGTTATACGACAGATAATATCAAAAAGTTATCATAATTCTAACTTACTTCGATGCATGCTTGGTTATTAAAGAAATCCGAATAAAGTTTGTTCATCAATTGTTTATTATTTATTAAGCTGATATTACCGGTGGAAAATATCATTAGTTTTAATAGAGAATCGTAATTCGCAGTACTAATTTTCTTAGACCCCCATTTATAATGATTTTCTTTCTGTTATTTAGTCTAGTTTGAAAAAAATTAAAAAAATTATTTTTGCTGTACCAAAACAATTATTCTGTAAATGAACTTTGCTTTTATTCTAAAATGTTGGATACGATGATAATTGCTTCTAATCTAATGTGTTCACCATAGCGACAATACTTATAATCGTACAAATGTATCTACCGACTTCTTAACTCATAAAGCACACGCATCTTTGCATATCTTAAGAAATGAAATGTGATATCTTTCTTCTCGCTTCACTTTAATATCAGCATTGTGATAGATTTATTGTAGCTGGGTGTTCGAAGTACATGGAGACGAAACAAGTGATAAAACGTCAATTATTTTAGATACTTTTTTTTAACGAAGTGAAAGGAGTCTTTTACGTTTTTTTCTTACTCAACTACACGCAGTTTTACCTTTATTAAAATACTACTGTCTACTTTTAAGGGCCTTAAATAACTTGTACTTACACAATCTGTCTATTGGCTTACAGGGAATGGGCATGCCGGCTTCGGGTCAACTTGAATCTTCGTGGTTCCCTCCAGAAGAGAGGCAACAGTTATCAGGAATTATCGCTTCTGGTACGTAGACAACAGCTATGAAGATTGGAATTATCTCTCCTAATACATATGCATGTAACTCCTTATTTGTAGGTAATTTTACTTTTAATGCTCAAGAAAAAAATAATTGTTTTCGGTGCTCAATACTTTCGTACGATATGTGTAAATAAATAAAGAAAACTTGAAAATTTTATGCAGCGTGCATGGACGAGTATTTTACAGCGTTTCCTGCAGTGACCATCATATTATTCTTAGACTGTACACATTTACACACACAAACATACAAAGTACTGTTGAATTCGTAGAAACCACTAATAGTGAAGCTTCTCGTTTACAAAATTTTAATTCCTGTATTAATTTTTACATAACGCCAAATTTATATTATATTTTTTATTGGGAGTCGCCGTTAGTAAAAAAACTAACTCACATTTATAAAAAATGTACACTTGAAAATCCATCAAATGTTAATAATTCTAGTGCTGCTTGAAACTTTTCTGCATTAAAAATTGTAAATGAATGTTTTGCTGACATTTAGTACATATTTTAATGAAATAAAAACATTGCCACAAACAAAATTAGAAGGTTTATTATAAACTTAATAATAATACTTTTCACTATAAATGATGTCGTCAGTGAGCGTTAGTAAAATTTTACTGAGGATAAATCCATAAAACAGTAAAATTTTGATTTGTCATCACGTGAAAACTACAAAAAAAAATATATGAATAAAATTGGGGCGTTAAAACCATCAGTATTTATTTATTAAAATTAACAATATTTGTGTAAAAGCATGAAATGATATTTTTTTACAATAAAGGCTACTTTAAATTATAACGTTAAATATAAGACACATGCCCGTATTTTTCTACATATATATGTAGCTATATAATTATATGGTGAAAATTTAATCCAACAAATACGGCGGTTATTATTCTCAAATATTTTTAGTCGAGGTCTAATTTAACGATCTGAGAATTAAAGTATTTAGTCTCTCCTTACAGAAGAATGTAACTGGAACGGCCTCTACAAATTTTTACTCGTACCGTAAACTACCGTATTTAAATAAATACTAAACATGTATTGGCTGTACACAATATGCGGTATAAATGAACCTATTATTTTTGTGTAAAATTAACGTGCAGTTTTCCGCTACACTATTTTATCGTTTTACAGTTTAGGGTACTTTAAAACGAAATGGCTATGTACCAGTGTTCATAAATTACTAATCAGATATAAATTTCAATTTATGTTTCTAAAACCATTATTCTCACATACCCGTATTTATCACCAATTAATAAAATTTTTAATGTTACGTATCACAGTAATATTCAAATTTTTTGTTCAACTAGTTGAATGCTATTTATACTTTCTTACATTATAAATGTTGCCATCGTTAGAGAGCTAGAATCATAAATATGGAAGGGCTAATTGTTTATATAGTTTAAAAAGTCTAAAGTTTTCAAATTCCATTCTGTATTATGAATTTTCTTGTAATTCCTAATTGTCAGCATGTAGATGCTCAGTTATGAACGTGGTAATATGACAGTCTATGAAGTAGTAGTGGATGCATGTGTCATATTATCCCATGTCCTAATCACTCGTGCTGATTTTAGAGAGGTGGTAGTGGATGCTTACACAAGCACATTTCAAAATGACAATTTTTTATTATAATCTTGTAGCATATGTACGCACACCAACCTCTCGTTCTGACAACGAATAATTTCACCTAAAAATAACAAACAACTATACAAATGCATTGTTATACACACTAAGTAAAATAGTTTGTGATATTCACAATAATGTGTATTACATAGTCAAACTGTATTACTGACGCATGGATATTTCATTTCTTCATACTTGCTTATGTTACACACAATAAATAAATATACAGACCGTTTCGAACATGTACTGGCTGTGGCTAGGCCTTGTTGCTTGTATGCTGATAAAATACTTGATTATATTTACTTAAAAATAAACCAATCTATTTCTAATACCTACTGTTTTTTTAATGCAGCTAGTCACATTGGAAGCATTTTCTCATCCAGTATTACCGGCGTCTTAATAGAAACATATGGATGGGAATTCGTATTCTACTTGTATGGAGGTTTATGTACAGTTCCATTGTTGCTGTGGCTAATATTTGTCTACGACACACCACAAAAACACCCTAGAATTTCTGAAGAGGAAAAAAAATACATTGCTGAAAGAGTGAAGAAAGTAACTGAAGTGAGTTTACATGTTCATTGCTGTGTATGTCAATTTATTGTTAAGACACTCTTCCATATTACAACTGTTCAAATGTTCTTTGATTCACAAACGTGTAATATTGTGAAAATTCATGCTTATTTTAAGGAAAGCCCAAAAATTATCGTATTTCCGTAATTTGGGTATACTTTACAGCAGCACTGGTAACTTTGCCCCATCCAGAACATTTATTTTCGAGAAAGATAAGTGACTTTTAATTCAGAATCAGACATTTATTGTTTGAACTATCCAGTCATGACTTGTTTTCCCTCTACTAAAATGGCTCAAAAACCAATGTTTTGGATGTTCTAAAGTAACCCGTGCTGCTACAAAATAGACCAAGTTTACAAGTTACGTTTTATATATATTTTACATACCATTTCTGGTAATACACGTGCCTAGGAATTCATATGAATATTAAATTCAATAGAAACCCAAAAGTACTCTTCTTAATACATTCAGAAAGCCGATCTGAGTCAATTAAACGGTAAAAACATTGTGAAATATGAAATAATTCTGATTTGTCTTACTTTCATTTGCCCTCAATCAGAAATCGACTATCAAGTATACATACTTATTTCGGCAACTTATGTTTTCTGTGATTATCTTTCTCAGGTGAAGCTTCAAGTTCCCTGGCTTCAGATGGCTACATCGCCCGCTGTTTGGGCTTATCTATCAATGTCCGTAGCTATAACGTGGCTTATGTTCATATTTATGACAGAACTGCCTACATACCTGAAACGTATGTTGCACTACAGTACAAGTAAGGTATGGTTTGCGGAATTTAATGTGTTTTTATTATATTTTGCTGACTTTACTATAATGCCGAGCATTTAGAATAATAAAGATATTTTTGCGTTGTTGTGTTATCAAAAAATAGCACAGAATGATATCTCTTTTAACAAAATTCAGTGTTAAACAATCCTGATTACAGTATATTTGTAATATTAAATGAAATAACAAGGGAAACAACCTTAATGAAACCTACCAAACAATTTCATCAGTGCTTGACGGGTCGAAAGTACGAATCACAGGAGAAACCGAGAGAGATCTTGTTAACTGTAATTTGGCAGAAAATAATTTTTATATGGCAGTAGAATAGCATGCGTAAAAACGGATAGAAAAAAAAACTTTACGGTTCTAGCCTCACAAATGTTGTACATACTCGTTACGTGATTTGTCGTGAGAAACGTACAAAGGATAGTTTAAATTACCAATTTTTACTAACGTGGATGTTTTCAACGCACTACTATCAACAACAGTTAATTCATTTCGAGGTAAAATTACTTAATAATTTATCGGTAAGTACTTTTTGCGATTACTCTTTTCATACCTTACATAATTCTATTTTAACCTACTTTCGCGGACGCTTACACTGGCGTTAGTACTTTTGTTTCAATTTTTTTCTACTATTTAAATAAAAGATTGTTTGCTTGTTGTGTATAGCAAAAATTCGAAAAGTATATACCATACACGAAGGTAAACACAGTATGAAAGTAGTTGTTTCTTAACGATAATCGACTGTACTTGTACGTGCTCTGACTTAAATTAAAGCCATTTGAAGTTTACCATAAACATTTCATTCGTATTTCAATTACGTTATGAAAAATCATTTTAAAATATATTCTTGATTTTCGTGAATACGTAAAGTACTTGTAAGGCTCTCTTAGAACTGCGAATAATTCGGAGTGCAAAAAAAATTTTTTTTTAAATCATACCTTTATAAGTTGGTTGGTGTCATTATTATGATCATATGTATTTGTTTAGGTATTTTTCATGCAAATAAATTATTAACCTCTACCAATTTAAAAATTTTAATAGGCAAAAATCGAAACTTCTCATTACACGTGTTTAGTATTTGCACTTACAGGACCTCAGTTTACAACACTGTTTCAATATTTGTTTACAGTCGAACAACGTTTGAACAACGCAAGGTAAAATAAATGTATAAATTAATTTATAAAAAGAAGTAAATAGTCACGAGGAAGTGACTGAGTAATGTAAACTCTTTTATAAGTATTACAACATACGCTTAAACACTTACAGTCACAAGTACTTGTTTTTTAATTTTTTTCGTATCTATTTGATAGTGATTTCAATTTAAGTTTGGAACACTGCGAAACCCGTAATAATTGCAACGACTTAAAGACATAGTTCATTTGATTATTTAAGTAAGAAACTATATTCTAGCTAATAATGTGTAGCTCGATTATTTTTAACATTCTATATTACTGTTTCTTTTTAAGGTTTAAAAATGTATTCATTAACTAATTTCACTTGATTCCTAACAAAAAGTCAGTTTTGTCCAGTACTACATGTATCACTATTAAAGATTTAATTTCGCACATTTTCGTATTCTGGTCCAATTGTACTCGAATATAATGATAATTTATGTGTGAAAATGTATGGCGTTTATAATATTGTGTATATATATATATATATATATATATATATATATATATATATATATATAATCATACATAGCAATACATTTACGTTATTTTGAACGATTCTTGCAATGAGAGCAAGTTACAAACTAAAGGCGTATTTTGGACACATGCCATTGCAGCAAATGGTGTGTCACAGAAAACCAGAGAATACACAAAAACCGAAAAGAATACAAACAAAAGGACTTTGTTTGCAACTGGCAAACAAAGGTTTTCGTTCGCTTTCCTCTAGGTGTTTGTGTTTCTGCTGTGTCATCTTCATCCAGTTTATTGTCGTTCGTTTCGTTTTGTCTGTTTGTTGCTATAATTTAATTTGGTCTATTGTTTCGTAATTACTAACGGAATTCCTTTTGTGGAATTATATGAGTTATTTTTTTCCTTGGTTTGTTTTTTGGTGTTTGGGTGCTCGTTTGTGTTATTTTCTTGTAAGTCACTGACTGAATTCCTTGTAGAATTGTATATGTTTACCTTTGTTTGCCAGTTGCAAACAAAGTCCTTTTGTTTGTTTACTTACCGGTTTGTTTTTGTGTATTCTCTGGTTTTCTGTGACACACCATTTGCTGCAATGGCATGTGTCCAAAATACTACTCTAATTTGTAGCATAACATTTAAATAGTGACACATTCGTTTATTTTTTCTTCATAACACCAGTTCGTTATATATTAGTAATAGCATTGTAATTTTCGAGATTTTGATTTTACTTAATTGTGTTCTGTTCGCAAGCTTGTCTTCACAAGTTTCATTTTATTTTCAGGCTGGTTATGTAACATCACTAGCTCATGCCTCAACTGTCCTAAGTCAGTTACTTTCTGCATTCTGCTCGCAGTGGTTGAGGAAAAAAGGTTACATCAGCCATCTGACATCATACAGAATATTTAATGCTTTAGGTAAGAAACATCACCAAATATATGAGTTTTATTCATCCTGTATACACCCTAGTAAATCTCATAGCAACAACCAAGAGTTCATGCTAGAATTCCTAGTGACTACTACGAAAACCAATGACGATACTAATTGGCCTTGCATGATGGTTAGAGATGTTTATTTACTACCGCATCAAATGTTTATTGTTTGCTAGGCTTCAATATGGTGATGTTTTTATTTAGTTAGTGACGTGTTCTTATTTGACAGCGCCAATGCTAATGCTGGTGCGCTACGATAGAATATCTGCGATTCGTCAGTAAACTGGTGAACCATGCCACGTAACCATCACCCAACCATACAAGTCGTAGGAAGACACACAGGTTTGGAGAATACGCTGACAGAAAACAGATTGTTCAGAAATTCAATGCCCAAAGTAATAGGAAAAATAAAGGAGGCAAATGCAAATATATTACGCCAGATAACAATATGCAGGAAAGCAAATAGTTTAAGGGTAAAGAGTTTTCAGGGTTATCGGGTGTGATTGAGAAGACACCAATGGTAATTGTTAACAGTATTATATTTTTTTTATCAATGTTACAATAAATGTTTAAAATGAGCAGCATTAACCTCAACCTAGAGCCCGTATCGACGTAGCAAGTAGTCCCGTGTTCGCTGGAAGATGCACAACCCACGCACACTGTATTCCAGCGAACACGGGACACCCTGCTACATCGATACCGGCTCTGGGCGGAGGTTAATGCTGCAGATTTTAAACGTTTATTTTGACATTACTTAATAAATAAAGTAGCGTAAACAATTATCGTCGTCGTCTTCTGAATCACACCTGATAGCCCTGAATACCCATTACTCGTAAACTATTTGCTTCCGACACATGGTTATTCGACCAAATTTACTTGTATTTGTTTTCTTCAACTTCCCTATCAAATCTGGGCATTGCATTTTTGAACTTCCTGTATATCCTCGCGATTTTTCCTATTCCCCCTTCCATCATGTCCAGTATTTACTTAACACACCATCTCCTAATACCTCGTTGTTAAAGGACCGCAAAATATAAAATATAACAATGACAATATTGCTAATAATGTCGGACTAGGGAAGACTCTGGGTCTAAGCGAGAAATTTGACTAATTCGTATTGGGAGATGAAACTCTATTATAGTCAACCCTCCCTCCTTGACCCAACCAAATAAAAATTTGCACTACCTACTTCACCGTTATTGTACATACAGCTAAGAACATGTGGATAGTTCGTCCCTTCTGTTTAACGAGAAATAAAGGAAATTTTCATGACAAAGCGCAAACAAATTTTGATTTTGAGTTTCACGTTTTTATAATCCTCATTTATCAAGAGCGCTTTGAAACCAGCATGCCTTTGCATCAAGTAAGTTTAATGGGGTTATTATCTCTGAATGCCTAAGAACTGCCATCGGCTAATGGAAACGAAGCTTTACTCAAGTATGTGGAGATTACAGATAACAATCTTTGATGTCAATATGACAGCCCTTGGTTTCTGTTGTACTGCTATGCAACCAGTCGGTTACCTTGACAGTAACCTACGCCATAGCAAACTATAGATACACGTGTATGTAGAGGATCTGGTGTGTTTTCTTGTTCTAGCGACGTTGGGGCCGGCAGCTACTCTGATAGCCATAACCCAGGTTGGCTGCGACGCCACAACCATTGTTGTCTTACTGCTGATGACCATGTTCTTGCACGGATCCTTCATATCTGGCAGCATGTTGAACCACATGGACTTGGCCATCAACTTCGTGCCTACTCTCGTAGGCCTCAATGGCACTATCATTAGTATCATTGGCATAGTTTCGCCCACTTTCACAGCTGCCATAATAAACAACAATGTAAGTACACCTAATGCTTGATTACCAGATTAGACACTTATGTGTAGTCTCTTCGTTGACACTCGTGGTGCCCTGAAGTCTGATAGAGTAATAAATTTAAGTTATTATTAAATAATTTATTTGTTCTCGAAACTTGGTGAGATAGGTACAAATTTCCTTCCTGAAATTTTTTCGTCGTACAATTACTTTACTGAAGGGGTACGTGATGAGCAGATAAATTAAACGTCAATGATAACCAAGGTAACTGGATGTATGTGGTAAGACCATACAGGAGCCCTATACGAACAAATGTGGTTTATACTGTCACATATTACCAACAGTTTTTTCTAGTGCATGTGTCGGAAAATAACAAAGAATTTACGCACACTTTTCGAATTGGAAACCGTTTACGTAGGAGAGGCAACTGAAGGAAGAATATTTATTCTGTCCAGAACTGCCAGTAACATACTTCGAATTAGGATTGTTTTGATGAAATTTTCAGTTGTCTGCAGTAGAGACACCAAACTCAGCTGAATAGTAAATCTAACAGGTATACCATAATCTAAACGGAAATAAGAACTTTCAAGGAAGACAAAGTAAACATAAAATATTATGTACACAAATAGTCCAGAAATAAGAACGATATAAATATGTGTAGACAATGGTATAAAGGTATATGGGAATTAGTTCGTGTATATCGGTCATAAACCAGATTTGACAATAAGAGTTAGAAAAATAAGAAGTATGTCAAGTTTGTATCTGATTTTGGTTAAGACTAGTAAAGAGTAAGTTGAAAAAAATTCTAATGTGTTGAGAGGGTAGGAAAGATAAAATTATTATCGTCTGTACAGAAAAGGTTTGCCTGATTTTGACAGTTCTCTTCTGAGACAAATCTCTGGCAACTCCATTGTTTTGACCGTCAAACCATCCTGACTTCCTGGGAACATAGGTTCTCTGTAATCCTGTTTGATAGGCTCTTCTCAGAAGAGAACAGTCAAAATCAGGCAAACTTGTACTATACAGACTATAAGCGATAATAAACATATATAAGGTGTGGAAACAATTAATAAATATCATACTAATTTGTGATGGTTTTGTAACAACATGACTATACGTCTTCAGTTGTCAGTAATGATTTTGAGGAGTGTATCATGTTGAGGCTGTAAGAAATACAAAAAAAAAATATTACTATTAATTTTCAATAAAATTTGTGTGAGATGCCAAATTTTCGTCATATATACGAAAAAACTTAAATAAGAAGTAACTAGGACATTCTATTTTGAAAATTTCCCGGATTTCAAGACAATACTTTCTGTATCTTATTAGAAATCTGCAAAACGACATTAGCACAGAAAAACAAAGCGGACCTCAGCAACAGTGCACGCTCTTACGTGATTCAGATTCAATCACTGCATACGTTTGGAAAGAGTAAGTAGAGAGAGAGAGAGAGAGAGAGAGAGAGAGAGAGAGAGATCTGCCGAAGTTTACTTCCTTTGTTCCCGTTCATAAACAATCCGAGGAATTGACAGTCCAGATGTTTCAAGTAAACTGCTTGGGATGCTATCTGATATCAGGGACCATCGAGCTGTAAAAAAGGAACAAAATTAATGTTTTTATCTATAACTAAACTCAATATAATTACAAAATGGGCAGTGGAGAAATACTTCTTATTGTATTTATTTTTTCTGCATGCCGTCACTCATCTTGACTTATTTTAAAACGAGCGATTAATGATAATGTCTAGGGATTTTTCGCGAAAAGAGTTTTGCCACACATCGTTTCAGAACTTTATATGCATACCTGCAGTTCTCTTGCACGGTCAGTGATTGGACGTTTTAACTTTAACGAGTCGAGGGTTCGCACATGCAAATCATAGATGTGTGGTGTTGCATTAACATTACTGAGATTGGCTCAGTGAAATGAGAGTAGTTTGTTTATAAGGCACGCTGCCCAGTAACCACGAGGCAGAACTGCAGATGTGCACGTAAGACACTGAAACAAAGTGGGGAAAAAATATTTTCGCGAAAATCAGCAGCCCTTAATAATGTTTTATTTATTCCCTTTAATCGGTTTGGTTAGACTAAAAAATTTATTTACAGCAACAGTTCCTGAAGAGATGGAAAATTTAATCACCACCAGTATATGTGTTAGCGTGTATTTTCACATCTGTCTTATGTAAAATCTTATCAATGTATTCTATTTTCTCGGTTATAAATTGAGGTTCAGTGGTAGAACTGACTGCTTTTCTCTCGTGCAGAAGTTTGTCGAAGCCTTTTATTAAATTCAACGACATGATTTAGTTTTGTCTGTTTTCTGTTAGAACGTTTAAGATAAATCAAAACACAAACAATAAAAAATTTCCACACATATCTGTATTCAAAAAAAGTAATTTTCTAGGGAATTGATTACTTAATCAAATGACAAAACATATTTACAAAATGTATGGATGTTATACCGTTATATACACCATCATTTCTTAAAATAAAAAAGTATTTGCAGATATTACGTAGATACCCAATGATAAACAAATTCAAAGCTTCGGCATAAAAATTATTGTCTTTAGTTAGCTGGCGACATTCTTAAATGCGTTTAGTACCGCAATTAATTCATTTACTTTTTTTTAGTTTCTACGTTAGTTTTTAAAACTTTAAATGATCCACATTTTGGTGTTACAAAAAATATTGTATTACTCACATATTGGTTTTGCAATTAGTCTATACTGTATTTATTAATCGGAAATTCTAAGGTGTACTTAAAATTTTTTAAGTTATGTTTGGTAGATTATCATTGTATTTAATTGCAATTTCAAGGTAACAGAATTTTTACATTACATTTCTTAAAAATTGTATCTGAGTCGCTCATAGTTGGCGTTTCAGCAATTTTTGACGTTGCTATCATGTCTATAACATATTATTTAAAGCGGCAATTTTTATCTCAGCAAATCTAAACATATAGAAGCCATTTTCTATGGGTTACTCGATGCAAAGTTTACTCAGTAAGCGTACCACGCCAATTGTTATACTTGGTATAAGGGGTCCCGAATAGCAAACATCAACTGGCCCACTGTGCAAATATGATCGTGATAAGCAGTCCACAGGCAGTAAACATTCGGAATGCACCCGCGGCCACATGTGGCATACATGATGCATAGTGTACCACAAGCATTCTTATTATACTGAGATGCTTGTGGGTTAGTTTGCTAATTTGTTTGTGGACCGTATACTGACATATGTCAGTCTTTTTAAACTAAGTTGCCCACATTAATATTATTTCAGTATAACTACAAACACATTTACTGATATGGCCTGATTAACAACCATTCCAGCAAAAGTAGACCATCATACTAGCAAACGTTTGCCGCTTCTGCCAACAGTTGGCCAATCGAAAAATGATTGTGTTTGCTACTAGGGGTCTCTAACTTAATTATTTCTGTGCAAGGTAGTGCACTGAATGCAGGGTTTTCAAATTACCGAATATGTGTGTGTATGCTCATGTGTCGCATGTTGATTGTTGCAGCAAACACTGTCAGCGTGGAGCAAGGTGTTCTACATAGCAGCTGCTGTTTCTGCTGTTCCTTACGTCATATTCTTTTTCTTTGGCTCTGCGGATGAACAGCCGTGGAACAGACCAAAACTGGATGGCAGCAAGGAAGAATCCATGACTGAGGCATCCGGATCACACGTAGAGAAGCAAAATAGAGATAGTAAAGATTGTAAAGTGAACATTCCCTGATACATTTTTAAGTTCATGTACTTATGTGTTTTAGCGGTGTAGTTATTCGGAAATTTTCTCAAAATATTTCATGATAATATCAATGTAAGGCGAATTTTTCACTTCAAAAACAAGGCAACTTCAGTGTAAGATCGAAGTGGATAATGTTTTGATCTAGTTGGGTGTTACTACTGGAGGATCGTATGCTTATATAAAACAGTCAGAAAAAGTTTTATGTATGTTAAAGGAATTTAAAATTCGCACGTTTGTTACATGTGATATTTCAATTGATGAAGTTAATCTGAGTGAAGTATTCTGAAGACTAGTCACTATTATCAAGGAAAAACCTCATAACGCCATGTTTTAGATTTTTTTTTTATTCTGAACCAAATTCAACTTATTGGTTAAAACCAGTTGGTGTAACCAGAAATTTTTAAACACTATTTACAAACAATAAAATAAACAACTTAACATCACCGTGGTAAATAGTGGAAAATGTGTGAATCCAATTAGATAAATTTCGTATTTACTTGGAAGGAATTAAACATGTTTTCGGACGTGTTGTATTATTTCACTCTACAGAATTGTGAGATGTTCAGTTTTGGTAGAAATGCATGTAAATTTACACTTTTTAATACGGTCGACACATACTGGAAAACTTATTTAATGGAAATACATTTGAATATAGATCTGGTATTTCAAGAGGATAACCTTTGCAGATATGTTTAAGATTTGTTGGAGATTTGATCTGAGACGGTCTGGTGAGGTAATTTTAAAAAAAAATTGCGTTTCATTTTCTGGACAAATATATTTAATGTTATTAACTAGCTTCATTAAAGGTTTCATAAGATCATATGGCAATGAAGTTTTCTGGTATGCACTTGGAGAGCGCTGGAGAATTTACAAGACAGTTGGTAAAATTTTCTTGTTAAAAATTATTTCCTTTTTTTCTGCATAAATTAAATAATGTGTAACCGCTTTCAACTGAACCTGTTTATGCAGGCATAATCTGTACAGCCAAGTGTACATAATGTACGTAGAAGATTGTAACATATGTTATCTTGTATGTTATTGTTTGTTATATGAATGTATTCTACGCCTCATTTGAAAATAAACGCATTTTTAAAACAATATTGTGTAGAATTTATCTCAAAGTAAGTTAATCGTAGTCCAAGTAACTTCACATCTTTTAACTTTAGCATTAATATCGTATATTGTTGTTATCTATTTCTCCAACGCACTATTCATTGTTACTCTTTATTACCAACGGAATCTTAAATTTTTAAACACAAGAAAATTTTTCTACAGATTATAAACTCATTGTTCAAAATGTAGTCTACTATCTCGAATTCCGTAAAATCTAATGTAACTGTCCATGACTTAAGAAAACATAAGTGGAGCTTGGATATGTTACAATAAAATAAATGTAGGAGAACTGGAACGAAACATGTCTTTAAAACTTATGTTATCTCTTGTCTATATTTTTTCTTCTGTTACGTAAACACACTTTTAAGCCGACCAAGCAATGACATTTTTGTGTTTACTTGAGTCTACAAAGGACATTGTAAAAAAGGATGTTGCAAAACATGAATTAAGTCAGACCTTGTCTTTGTGTTTACTAATGTGTATCTGAGGTAACATTTGTCTGAATTCCCATGATGGCTATAGTAATTTTCCTGTTTAGCATAGTTATACTCATGCTTTAAGGAAATGTGCCTTCACTGAATAAAACCACAAAAATTGTGCCAACTAATCATTTTGTATGTTTAATTGTGCCATGTAAAAAACAGTAAATTCGAAATTAATGTAGAACAGCAATTTTCTCATTTATTATCGCTCATATTTGGTTCGAGACAAGACAAGTAATCAATTGGTATAAAAGCAACAAAGACGATATTAAAATTAAGAAAAATTAAAATTCAAAAGTTGTGCAATAATTTGCTCACAAATAACACCTTTATTCTAAATTAAGTATTTGGACGAAAGACGCTGAAATTGTTTAAGGCATTACTCAAGGAAACAAATATTTCAGAGTTAAATTTAATGTTTTACTTTCAATTGAGACTGCAGTTACACATATAGAAGACATCTGCCGCGACCTAGTAGTACATTGTACTAGTAGTGTTTATAAAGCCTTGACATGACCTAACTATTTAAAATTCTGACAACTACTACTCTTTACCAGGAACACTCATCTGTTCAACATGCATAGTGTTAAAAGAAACAGGAGTACCTTGAGGAAACACATTGGACAACAGCGACAAGAACAACGTCCCTCACGTTTCTCAATAAATCTGGAACAACTCCTCAATAAATCGAACCCAAATCCATATGGCGGGATGCGAGTGTTCTGACCACTAAACCACCGTGATCCTGAATGTCTATAAAAAAATCCTCTCGCCATTCACGTTAGAAAGACGCCACATCTGCAAACAACACAAACGTACCAGAACATATTTTGTTGTATTATCGCACGGACAAAGTGGAGGTACGTGAGAAGTGTACTAAAATTTATCTGCTGATACGGCCTGCTTGAACTACAAAATAAGTAACTACAGTACATTCACAGTGTAGTACACTACAAAATGCTACGCGAGCTTTTTTCAATCAATACTCTCAGTGCGGTAGAGCGATTAATACAATAATATGATATTGGACGCACAGTACACTTTCGGAGGGATGAGTTACTTTATAACATCCAGAGTGTGACAAAAACACACGTATTAAACTAGCAATACCTGTCTGCCATCGAAGGATATTTTAAAAAGTAATTACATAAATATTGTTTAATTGTATTCAAATCAGTTGGCGAAACTGCCACTGTGTTTCAAGAAATAGACTCTCCTTCCATCTAGCCCAAACAAAAAAATATATATAGTGTCAAACTCCTGTTCATTATACAGCTTTGCCGGTTCATTGGAGAAAACCCGTGCAGTTTTTTTTGTTCAACGTGTCTCCTCACCCTTCTTTTCACCCTTCTTTTTTATCTCCTTCTTTGGTATTGCGTCCCGTAGAGCTTTTTGCACGTATTTGTATAAAGTGTCGTCGTTAATATACATGTTTGTCATTTTGTTTGCAAATTAAGTGATTCCGTTACTTTGCGGAGATTTTGTGTTTTTATAAATATTCGATAACAACAGACCATCCCTGCGTGCTCTACTTCGTATCAAAATAACCCTGTAATTTTATACGTCCCAGGTAGTAATGTTAGGTTTAGTTACTCGAAGTTCTTTTAAACACAGTGCTGCATAAACTACGGCTATTTTTGACAGTATCATAAATCATTTTTTTCATTTTTGGAGTTTTATTGCTGATACACGACATGAAACTTCAGTGTTCACAAATAAAAGTAATGACTTCGAACTTCGTAACTCTCTGTTAATCGATGTAACCTAAAATTCTTTAAAGTGTAAACATTAACAATTAATTGTTATTACAATTTACTAATCGCTGTTATTCACTTCTGTTATCTCCGCCATAGAATTCCTCAGCATTCTGACACACCCAGAGGCACGGTCGTAGAAGAACAGGTCTGGACACTCGCCTATCAAACAATGTATTTTGCTTGACCCCTTTGTTGTTTGGCTGTAGTTCGTCAAGTTACCGAGAATAAATATTGTGTTTTATTGGCGCTTCAGTTAGGGTGGTCGGACTCAAACTCTGCCCGCTTTTTTCCATTGTTAAATTTATAGAGTAAATTAAGATTGCTGGAGCCTTTTCTTAAATTTGTGAGCGAAGGAAGTATTTCATAAATTGATAAAAATATATTTTTGATAAATTGTTTATCTTAGTGGAAAGGAAGTGGGCGGAGTTTAGTCCGGCCGCCCTAACATCAGCGCCAATAAAACACAATATTCTCGGTAATTTGGTGAACTACAGCCAAACAACAAGGGGGTCAAGTTTCCAGGCGAGTGTCCAGACCTGTTCTGCGGCCGTGCCCAGGGGGTGGCCCTGCCTATTGCAACGTACGGGAGCTAGATGAAGTCGCCGTTTTAGGTGTTCCATTATGGCAACCGCCTGTTCCTTAACTAATCGCAATAAGAAATACATAGATTGTAATGCAACTCCTAGACCAAGCAATTTTATTATTAATCAATGTTGTTCCTTACATTACTAATTTGCACTACTCTAAGGTGATTTAAATTGTTTAGAGGCGCATCAACACAAGTGTACATAACCTCAAAATGCCTCAGTGCCATGATGAAACACCCAAAAATCCGGCTTCAACTACGTCACAACAAGACATCTCCTGACTATTCTTACCTCAGTGATTTTGATTTGTGTTTAAATTTAAGATTTTCAGATTTTTGTTTGCTGAATAATTTTTTTAATGTACTTATTTCTCTTTGGATCATTAAGTTAGTTAATGTATATGCTCCTACCTGGTTAACTAGATAAGTTACTTTATTCATATTATTTTTCTTGATGATAGGACTCACATTCTAAAACTTAATTTAAATTTTATTTTCTTTTTATTAATTTTTAATGTATTATTTTTGTTTCGCTTTTGGTTTTTTCATATTTAATATTAGCACTAAGATTTTGACGTAATCTCAGCCCCAGATGCTTAGTTAGGATGACAACAGTTTTTGAATCGCTCTGTTAAATTTTATATCTGAGCGCCAGCCTAAATTTTATTATAGATATTGAGTGGTCGAGGTGAAGTGTTATGTCGAGGCGGGACATGAATTTTTGGCAGAAGCACTGATAATTCTCGAGGATATTAGTTTTTTTTTAGTGCACAAGAGTTTTGAAGAGCCAGGCATGGATAACACCATTGATGCTAACATTGCTGTGGTATGACACCGTCTAGTTACTTTATGTCACAAGCCTTTCCACTGTATGTTTTTTTATCATCTAGATCTTTTAAAATTTAACGTTTGAACTTTGTTTCTCACTATTTGAATATTTTTTCTCAGAATGTTTATTCTGCTTTAAATCTAATTCTGATAGTACCAAGACCACGAGACCTGATTTTCTTAGAATATTTTTGCCTACCGCTCTAAGAAGATTGTACTACAGCGGCGGACAATTTCAAGTTGTTAATTAGCATATTTGTGTATAAGTGTGATGGATTTTCAGTACCAGTTTCGGAACTACCTAAATTTGGAACCTAAGATACCTTTTCTTATTCTACAGTTCTTAAAGCAGGCTATACATTTCAATTTGAACTTGCAATTAGTAATGCTTACTTCTGGGTAAATTTATGATTATTTCGAAGTAGTTTAATCAGTATTTTACTAATGTTAAGTGTAAAGGATGTTTTAATAACCTTACAGCAATAATTTCATTTTCATTACCTTCTTTCAAGTTTCATTTGAACCAAGTCAACATTTTTGCAATTTTCACCTAAACAAATTTCAAAACGTTTGAAACCCTGAGAGAGTGGCAGTACTTATTTCATAGTGTTTTATTTACATGTAGAATCTGAACTACAATGATAAATCTTAATAATGTCCTATTGAATGTTTCATGTCAGTCTGTTTTGTCCACAGTTTTATGTCTGATGTTTAGTTACACAATCAGTATTGTACACTATTCACTCAACATACACACTTAAAGGTACTTCCAACCAAACTAACTAATAATCCCTCACAGTCACACATTTATGCATAACTGAACTGTGCATTACAAATAATACACTTTTGAGTTACATGAAGTTGATAATTTAAAAGCCAATTTTTTTTATTCTTGAAATGAGAAAAAAATCTCTCTTTTCCCAAACCCAGTTAAATTTAAAGTTTTCTATGGTTTCGAAGTTTGTTAGAACTGTTAGTGATAGCAGGGAAACTAGCGGCAGAATTTTTCCCTGTGCCAAACTCTCTCAAAAGAAAACACATTTTCCTTTCTTTAACCTGCACTTGAGTTAACCTTATACACAGAGTTTCTGATTTCGGTGTTCATTACAATTTTTGAGCAATAATTATAAGTGTTTGAAACTTTTCTTCATAATGCACTAAGACAAAAGAAGAGAACGTCTTAATTGAAGTCACCCATGATACCCTGTTTATTTTTATTAATTTTTTTTAATTTTTGATTTATGTCTTGTCAACAGCAAGGTCATTACAGACTGTTCCGCACAACTTAACACAAATAGCCTATAGGAACTGGGCGAGAAATCGGCGACGACCTATGTTAAGGAACAATACCAGCATGCGCCTGGAGTGACTTTGAGAAACCATAAAAAACCGAAATCAGGATGGCCGGAGCCAGAAATCAAGCCCGGGTACTCATGAATGCGAGTCCAAAGTGTTATCGTTGCGCCAACTGGCACGGTTTCAAAGAGGTGTGTTTGAAACAAATAACGCTAATGTTGAACAGAAGTTTGGATTTTGTACCTTGTGTGAATAGATTGCCAATTGTACTTCAGAGCTGTATCGTGTAACACTTTCTAACCATAATCGATAAGCTATCTGTAACAGAGGAATTTCCACTGCAGTAAACCATTATCTATATCTAAAAGATAACTTTGTGTCATATTCTTTTGTGGAATAAAATTGCGCTGATTCATTTCAGAGAATTCACTCTTTTATCTTAAAATTTACGTTTAATATAATTAAAATCAGCATGAATTTTTTTATAAAAACAAAGACCGACAGTGGCTTTAAGTCAAAATTATTACAAAATTGTTATAAATAATGAAATAAATAACGAATTTCTCTCACTGTGCTTTTGCACATTTGTGTTGCATCTTCATCTGAGTTATCATAGATATATTATGTGTGTGTTTGTGTTTCCCGTCACATTTAGCAGAACTATTACGTTGTTTTTACCCTAAAATTATTCTACCTGTGATAATTTCAGAGGAACTATTTTCCAAGCAGCATGTGATACATAATTTTGCCAGGATAACAAATACTGAAGTACATACGAGTATTCACGTCGCGGTATATGAGAAATGTCGTTATCAAAGTTCTCACGAGCCATGGGATATATCCCACTGAATATTTTAAGCCCGCTGATAACATCAGGAGAGATAGTAACAGCTGGAGCTTTCTAATCGCATGTCGCAGTTATCACTGATGACTATCTACAGATCCGTTACGTAATAATAAACGCACGGATTGAGTGAGGTTGCACAACGCTAACACGTTGGATTCGAATTCAGGAGGATCCGGAGTTCGATCTCCGGTTCCGGACTTTCATATTTTGGTTTTCCATGGTTTACCGAAACCGTTCCAGGCGGATGCTGGAATGGTCACTCTCACTAATGGCAAGGTAAGTGGGCTTTATGTCTTGTCGGCAGTGAAGTCTAATTAGAGACGGCGACACACAACTTGATAAACTGACAGGTGCTGGGAGAGGAGTCGGGCATGCTCTATATAACAAAACCGTCTGAGGATTCGCCTAGAACAATTTCGGGAAACCATGTAAAACCGAAATCAGGATGGCAGGAGCCGGGGATTGAACCCAGATCCTCCCGAATGCGAGTCTAACACAATGCCTTTGCGCCACCTCACGCGGTCATCCTGACTAATGACCTCGCTGACGGCGTGACGTAAAGCCCTCTTACCTTATCTTAAATTCGCAGTGATTTTAATGTATTTTGAGTGCTGCAATAAATATCTTCCCAAAAAAACAGGTGAGAATAAATTAGCAACGAAGTTATCAAAAATTAGTTGTAGTCAAACATTT
Source organism: Medauroidea extradentata (assembly GCA_003012365.1). Classification (NCBI taxonomy): domain Eukaryota; kingdom Metazoa; phylum Arthropoda; class Insecta; order Phasmatodea; family Phasmatidae; genus Medauroidea; species Medauroidea extradentata. Next base: position 15,744 of record PNEQ01117041.1, on the reverse strand, counting down.
TAACAAAAAATTGTAATAAATCTCGCAATAATTCTATTACTAACAACATAAAGATATGCAAAGAATACAAACTGAGAAAGAGACCAAACTAAATAAGCAGGATTTTCTGTAAAACTCAGGACACCACAATTAAGACATCACAAAGAAATTACTGGGAGAACATCAGATAATATGCGAGGCTGGGTGATACAAAAACGACTTTGCAGACGTAAGACTGGATGAAATGACGAATATACAGAAGAACACAGAAGGATTCCGGGACAAGTTTCGCTTTGTGTTGTACGAGACACAATTCGTTGCGGAATGTATATAAAAGGACAACAGTAATATTGGTTAAGTTTTCTTTGATGTTCTTTTTACACGCGTTTTTGTATAGACATATTGCGTATTTCCGCATTTTAATTTATAATAATTCAATTTCATTGCAAGAATAATTCAAACAAACGATGTTGCAAAGTCATGGATACCAATGGCACTGTAAGGGCAAAAAGAGAGGGGGTTAAAAGAGGTACACTTAATCTCCCCCCCCCCTCAAATAATGGGGGGGGGTACTTATTCCTCCCTAAATTTGTGTTACTGACAAGTAGTTAACAACTGTGGTAAATCTGCATACAGGGAGAACTGTTTTAAAGGACTTTATGGACTTCTATCATCGCACATGTGTACGCAGTTTACAGTAGAGAATGTTGAAATTAACCCTAAAGCCTAGTACATACGGTTATCTTTCTTGAGTAAGAAAGTGTACACCTTCTTGTTCAAGCTGACTTGCACCGTGTTACTGGCCAACTTATATGCAAGCAGTTTGTTTGCGCCTTCTTGTACAAGTCGTTTAAGTTTTAAATTCCCACAAATACGTAAGCCAATTTATCCATATGGTGTTTATTTGAGAGAAGAATACAGACTGAAGCCTTGTGTAGTCACAAGTTTATTCATCCGTTTCTGCCATGTTTGTATTGATGCCTTTTATATTTCGAAAAGACATATTCCATATCCTTATTGATTATAATAAAAACATAAACTAAACAAAAATATCCCTAATATATCCGAATTTTCTGGCGTATTCAAGTCAGCACACAAGTACTACTGTGTGCACGGTACGTTCATGGGACTTGTACACAAGCTGGTGTGCACATTTTTATTTGCCTTTTGGTGATCACCTTCTTGCTCAAGAAAGGTAACCTAGTGTATTACACTTAAGCCACCTACCACTTGTTTCATAATTGATATGCTTGGAGTGTTTTGGGAAGAAAGTTTTAATAAACAATTGTACAAGCGCGCATTTGTCCTATGACCAATGAAAACACTTCAATCATGTAAGAAATGTTACTTGAACATGCTTATTAGTAACAGTGCTCCGAGTTCCTCAAACAAAACAAAAGAGGCTTTTTCTGCCTGCATTGCCTCAAAATATAATGACCAGGAAATGTGAAACTCAGACATAACACCTCTTTGTTTGAACGTCACTATAAACTTTCAATCAATAAAATTATATTGGCAAGATCATTGCTTATGTCTCGTAGCAAAACAGTTGAGTGTGAAGCTTGCTCGTTAGTTCAGTGCTTCGCTCTTAGTGGCGAGGCGGTATTTGAAACGACTTTCAAGATCTCTCCTATTCCTACTTATTTCTGAGTCTCCAAAGAGCAAAATTGCTCCAGCAGGAGGTGCACTTGATTTAGGTCTAGTTTATTTTATTTTAAGTTCATAAACAATTGGAGAAATGTTTTTATCTTAACTTAATTAATGTTTACTGTTCGCAAGCATATGCAGTGAACAGTGATGCTGAATGTGAATCATAATGAAAAATAAAGCAGTTTGGTGCCCCGCTGATTGCTGTCAAAGAAGTAAAATTTTAGCTTCTGTCCACTAAAAGACTTTTGCTTTTGTTATCCTAGAAATAAAGAAGTAGTAAGGAAGAACACTAGGGCTTATTTGATTCATTACAGTACAGACTCCACTACCGATGACATAAAAATATATTTCATAACACAGATTTGGTGCAGGTAAATAAAGGATTGTTTAATTCTTTAAATTAATGTTCAGTACGTGTAGAGTATTTTTAAACATGTTAAGAATTTTTTTTTTTTTACTTTCTTGATCAACTGCATCACGGGCGTCACAGCCAAAGGGGCCGAGGAAGACACGTCCCCCCCAATAATACGTATTTTCATTTCGTTTCCTCCAATATATACAGGTTGTTTCTTAACTTATATTACAAACTTTAGGACGTGATCTTTTTTAAAAAGTTTCACAATGAAATTTTTGTCTACTGTAATTCCCACAGCAGAAATTCAAACTTGGAAATTTAACTTGAATTTGATTTTTGCAAAATATTTGAAACAACGAGGAGTAAAATTTCAATAATGTGCGTAATGTTTAGTGTTGTTGAGATCTTCAACGTATCAAGAAGCCGCTCTTTAGAACACTCTCCTTCATGCAAAGAACACCCTCTCTTATAGTGGAACTTCTGTGGCAAACATTTCATGTTAATTTTCTGAGCAATACATACAAAGAAACATAAATAGTCCTGTTTTGAAAATCGGTACAATTCACCATTTACAAGAAATAAATCTTAAAAAATAATCATATGCTGTAGTAGCATTGTTAGCACACGAATTACTGTAGGAAAGAAATTCACGCATGAAACATACCAATTATGGTGTGTGATAGGCATGCCAGTGTATGAACTTTGAGGTTTACTTGGTTGAAATATATGACATGGTTTTAAAGAACTGTAGCACAGGATTTGTTTTTCAAAGTGCAAAATGCGTTTACATGCATGCTGTGTGCAATTGTATTGCGGGTGTAGCAGTTTTTGCCTACATGCCAGGTATTGTATTGTTGACACAGACACACTAGAATGGATTTTATAGCAAATTGTACATTCTAGAGACTTGTAAAAATAAGACCTATTTTGTTGCTTAGGGGGAACTGCTCAGAAAAGCAACATGAAATGTTCACAAAACCCAATGCCACAAATGTCGTAGTCAATAAGAGGGTGACCACCCCTGTTATTTTCATGAAGGGAGTTTTAAAGAGCATTTTCTGAATCTGGTCGAAGATCTCTGTTACACTTATCATTGTGCACAGAATTGATAGTTAATACCACGTTGTTTAAAAAAACAGTTTCATAATTCATTTTTCAAGCGAATGTTTCCCTTAATTGCGTTACAGGCAAAATTTTCATAGTGTAACTAGCCTATACCTCATTTTTGATAGGAAATCATCTCCTAAAGTTTTTAACATAAGCTAAATAACAGTCTCTATATTGAGTTTCGTAGTAGTATGAAACATACTAATTCTGTGACCACTGATATATTTTTATTTTTCAATAACCTCATTAACAATTCCTGTGCTGTAATAACTTAAAAACTATAGGTAAAACCCATTTGCTGCATATATTGGCATATGTAGTCCATTCGTGATAAAATTATCACTTTTGAATTAAAAGTTTGTGTAACATTTCTCACACGAATGCGCGGTTATTTGCTTCCAGTAAAGTTAGTAGAGAATTAGGTAGGTAATTGTGTGTTGTAATGTCTTACTATGTGTACAGTGACGAAAATAGAGGTACCTCTAGTGCTCACAACTTTACCGAGAATGGACTATATTATTCGAAAGAGCTTACGCCCAACAAAGAACTATTTTTTCTTTATTTGTGTGTGATATTATTAAAGATCAGTAGATGCATAGCTTAATAATATTTTTTTAATTACATTAATGCTATGCTTTGTGACGTTCATGTTGTGTTTAACTTATTCACAGAAGTTTTTATAAATAATTTCAAAGGGTAAAATTGTACGTGTTTCAGTTTAAATATCTGCAAGAAAATATTTTTACTGTTTTGTATGGTTTCCTCCATTAAGTCATTATTTTACTGTGGGCAGATTCTGTACTATGTCAACGCGAAATGTAGTAGAGATTGACAAACTTTAAAGATATTCTTTATAAATGTTTATCTGCTCAAATTCGGTGAATTTTTTACTCAAAATTTTGGCAGGTTTCGAAAAAATATTATTTTAAGGAAAAAATATACTAGGGTCATCAGGCAAGATACTATAATGACAGTGAATACAAATTTTTTAAAATTAATTATTTATATTGTATCGAACATTCCTACTGCTACTGCAGCTTGTAAGTTAACATTCAGGTTTCTTCTGGTATTTAAGTTCATTATTTTTTGGTGTGTATAGAGCTCCAACATGTAGGCCTACCTATGTTAACTGTTTTTTTTTTGTAAATCAGTTCACTTAAAACATTTCTAAAAAATAAAATAACTATTTCAACCAGTTATATAATTAGAATATTTTAGGAATGAGAAATGCTTAAATAACACCATTTTGCATCTTGCAACCCCAAAATTTCCCGGGGGAGGACCTCCGAACCCCCGCTTTCTTTTGGTGATGGGTGTTCCTCAACAATGTAATACATTTCAGTCCCCCCCCCCCACGAAAAAAATTATGAGCTTGCGACGCCCATGAACTGCATTCGTGCACATAAGTATAACTTAATTTTTGTTGTTGTTATAAACTACAATAAAACTATAGTGTTCTTAATTAAAGACTCATTAATAAATTCAGGAGACTCTGAAATATAAATCTAATTATATGCTATTATTATTATTATAATGTATGTTGTACGTGTCTAGTCCTTTGTTTTATGTGTCTGTTTTCATTTGTATGTCCTTTATTAATTATTTATCCTGTGTTTCTGTATTTGTTTTCTGTATTTGTATCTGTTATGTGTTTAGTGTCATCCTGTTATTGGTCGCATGACTGTTGGATGGCACTTTAAACATAATAAATGAAATGAAATGAAATTATTATTATGTATTAATATCATATTACTCCGAAAATTTGAAAAAAAAAATTGCTTGCATCATTCAGTGGTTGGCAATATAATTATTTTATTCTGTGGCTTGTGATTCCAATGCATTTCGACGTAAAAATGTCAGAACTGAACAGAATGAGAATAGTTTTGCTCTGCTGAAAGTTTTCGTCACTCGATGGCATACTAACAAAATTAAAACTAAGTAAAGCGAAGTAAAAACATTTGGGCGAAAATGTTACCTGTGTAAATAATTTTACAATTATTTAAGCTCATGATTTAAAATTATAAATATCACTTTTTAAATAATTAAGACTTCTGTGTGCTGCATATTCTGTGTGAAAGTTTATAAACTGCTTAAAAACACAATGTTGTACCTTGAAACGGAAATTTTCCCGGGGAAGAATTTTCTGATTAAAGCCTAAGCGCCAAAACAATTATCTAAAATCACCCTCCTTTAATTTCTAAAAAAAATCTACACCTACGACACTTTGTTCCTCCCCAACTGAAATACATTCCAGAGCCCCTGATGGGAATAGCTACAGTAAATTCAACGAAAAATATAAAGTTCACACAAAAAATTCGACAAGTAAAATAATTTCAGGTACGTATGTTAAGAATAATAAGAGTATACATTCACCATACTGTAAGCACTGCTTGTTCGTTGCCATAGCACATTTATAAAATTTGCACAAACATTTTCGAGACTACTGCGAGTTAAATTGCGGTCCGGATTCCTGTATGTTGCTTCTGGGATGGTGTATATGTGAGCATAAAACGTTAATACTTTGACAAAGATAACTGGCACTCGAGTAACCAAATTGAATATACATATTTTCGTGAAAATTGAGTAAATAAGTTTACTGAAGGTCGCACGTGTTAAGGATGTTCAAGTGCGATAAAATCATAATTTTATATTTACATGAGATAGTGTTTGTTTTTTAAACGATACTTGTGGGTAGAGTTTACTCTTACGAAACAATTTTAACTCGCATAGTTTTCTCACAACGGTGCGTCAAAGTCAAAATTGGCATGTTCTGCTGCCATGCAAATAGGGAAAACTAATTGACTTACGTTAGTAAAATAATTCACAGAGAAATAACATATTTTGAACTACGTAATGAAACATTTTTGAAAAATCCTATGAACTATTTTTGTATATTAAAAAATTGCTGAAATTTCAACTTTTTTCCTGCAGTTTTGCGATTATTTAAAAATTCCAAAACATTACGTTATGGTCTTTTAAATACTTTATTGCATAGTTCATGTGATGTAATATCACAGTGAATTATTTTACTCAAGTAGGTCAGTTGGTTTTCACTATTTGCATGGCAACAAAACAAGCAAATTTTGACTTTGGCGAACCGTTATGAGAAAACTATGAAAGCTAAAATTCTTTCGTAAGAGGAAACTGTACTCTCATGTATAGTCTACAAAACCAACACTATTTCATAAAGATATAAAATTATGATTTTATCGCAGTTAAACACCCTTAAGACGATGTTACATATAATCTCAGTGTTACCGATTATCACAATATTTCTGATTATCTAATTGTTACCAAAAATACAAACAGACACGACGCAAGTTAATAAAAACTATATACAATAATGTTTGTTCGAGTCTGTCTTCTATGCGTTCCTATGCAATTAATCCGATTGCGAAGAAATTTCATGAGTTGTGCTTGTACGTAAGCCCGCGAAGGTTTCTGCCTAAAAACCGTAATTTTGGGAGAGGGGGTGCCAAAGCGAGGTAAGCAGAATCGGGTGCCCGAAAAATCTAATGAAAAGAAAACTTTGGTGAGTTGTGCGAGCGCGTGAAAGTTTCTGTCAATAAAATATTTTCTGCATGAGAAGTGATGCGTTGTCTTAAGGTAACCGCTTGCTCTGGCCGCTGGACGGCGTGCGCAGCTTCGGCTGATAGAATATACGAAAAGTTTTCAACATGCGTAAGTGATGCCTGCTTAGGAACCAGATACTAGAAACATTTTGCGTATTTATAGGGCCTACCCATTTTAGTTAGTTCGTTATAACATAAAGCTTACCTCTGATCTCGCCATCAAAAAAGGCAAACACGAGAGCTTTTGCATTCCTTCTTATAAATGAGCATCATAGTGCAGAATCTGCCAAAGGTATATTTATGTTTAATATAACGCCATAAAACTACACGGTCTTCGCAGAATATATCGTGCCGAAGCAATGGATACATGCTAATTCAGTTACATTCACTTAGAGGTTAGGTTGAGGGATGATGTTCGTGCCTGTGTCCCACTCATCAACGTCTGCGCTTCTAAGAAGCATCGGACACAAACACTTTGGACTTATAAATTACGTCCAGTCTTGCACCCATCTATAAAAAGCCCTCAAGTTCGAGCAACTATTTCTTATATTTTGAGCTTTGTGATAGTTTATGAAGTAGTAGCGTGAGACAGGTGTAAGAATTGAGTGACAAAATATTCAAAACATATTTTTGGCTATTACAAGATTTTTTTACGTTTTTCCGTAGAAATTGTATGATTGTACAGTACTGCTCTCTTTGTATCTATCTCATTATTTTCTAAGATGCCAGTTCGCAGTAAAGATATTAATTAATTACAATGTTCACAAGCATTTGTATTTTAAAGTTCATGAAAATATTTGAAGGTAAATAACGGAACATCGATCTAAAATGAAAGCGAACGAATTTTTGGATCCTAAGTAAACTGTTCCATTACTTCACTTATAACTAAAGAAACTATTGATACAAAATAAGACATTACAGAGCGTCACATTTAAATTAATTTTTGTGTAAAATATTCATAGATTTGTTTTTAAAAAATAGGTGAAAATAATATTTCAATTTATTCAGTCGTTGTATCTCATTTATTTAGATGTAAAGTCATAAAATAAAGAAGAATACTCTAAACTAAAAAAAATCAACAAACGAACAGCTTTAACATAAATAAACAACACCCTTTAATATAGGCAACTTACTAGCCGCGGCTGTATTGAGCGGCTGCCTACTCTCCAGGCACCAATCAACGGACTTTGTGATTATTATGATATTATTGAAGGGGGTTTGTCTTGATTTCTTCTTGAACTGGTGTGTTTGTTAACATTCAGTCCGCTCTTTGACTAAATAAAATAGGCCCTACTAAGACAATTTGTCTTTTCGGGGTGAGAATGGTCGTCCAGACATACGTTACTAGTCAAACTAAAGGCATATTAAGGGCGTTGGAACCGAAAATTTTAATTTTTTTATATTTGTGCCAAACACCGTTCAACTTTTGCAGATCAGATAACACGTCATTTCTCCAAATAAAAAAAATTAGGCCCAATAGTTTTTGCGAAATCACTCATCAAAGTCACGAAATGGCCATTACGGTGCAGCCAAAATCAAAAAAAGTAATTAACTAATGAATTCAAAATTACGGGAACTGAAAGTCAGTGTATCAATGCATTTCATGACATGTTTGACAAAAGTTAGTTTTGAATATTTCAGTAGTAGCCGAAAGTCAAAGTTTGCAAAAATTTACTCATTTTCATCAATTTTTAAAAAATACAAAAATATATCGCTTTGTGTATACAAAAGTGTCTTGAAGTAGTTCACATCATTAAGTATCGATATGAATTATCTTGTTTCTGCAAGTTAATTACTTTTTATTATTTTGGCTACACCGCAACTGCCATTTTGTGACTTTCATAGGTGATTATGCTAAAACTATGGGCCCTAATTTTTTTTATTCTGGGAAATGACATGTAATCTTATGTGTAAAAGTTGAACAGTGTTTGGCACAAATATAAAATTTAGAATTTTTACGGGTCCAACGTCCTTAACAGCATATCGCCTAAGCTTTAAAATAATTGTTTTTCATTACGTAAACTCTGCTGCGGACTTCTAATTTGTTTAATTTTTTTTCTTCCCGGCGCATTGAGACAGTCGCATGATACGTCACAATTTTATTTCTCTCCTCAAACGTATAATTATACAGTTTAAAACACAAATAGGTTTAATTTAACTTCGGCGAAGCTTGAAGAAGCTGTAAATGTGTTATGAATGAAACTATACACATATGATAAACGAATCAAATGGGATTCATGCGGTAGAACTGATAATCGCAGCGTCAATAGTGTCGCAAATAAAATAATATATAGAAATACAAACGCATTATTTAATAACTTGTTAATTTTATTTCATATTATTATGTTCATATATATTAAGAAGATAAATAAAGCTGATTCAGTTTAACCTCAGCTCCCGAAATCATCTTCTGATAGTTTAAGAAGCTACCAACTGCTGTTAAAGTACACAAAAATTAACCATTCAATATAATCAAACTGACATTCAGTTTGAGCTGTAAACTTTCTTAAATAACGTGAGATGAGTTACCAACGTTACATAAGGATCTAAAATAACAATAACAGAACCTGAAATAATACTCTATCAGGGAAATCCGCTTGATGTGCATTCTTTCAGTATCGATCAGAAGACTTCTCAAAAACGGGTCGAATATGTCACCACAAAACATTGCACATTCCCTCATTCAGGTAAACAACTGAGCATTTGCAGTCATTTTCCCACCAATATTTATTTTAAAAAATGTGTAATTTGCCGCGAATCCACTATGTAAAAATGAGCTTTCTCTGTGATTTTGTTCTCATTTTATCTTACGCAATATTAATCCGGGAATTGCCAGACGTACTTCAAACAATGGGAAATAAATTCTAGATAAAATTATGTTTTGCCTCTATTGTAATCTACTCGATGATACAACAGACTAAAATAAACACAATCACGTTTTAAAATCATGTATTCATAATTATCAGGACAATGAGTTTTGAAATAACTGGCACAACAAAAAGCTGTAATTTATGAGCTACCTATATAATAAATGCGCATTAATAACAATGCCAGGAATTCATATTTTTATTTAACACAAATTCATGTTTGGTTAGCACAATATCGGTTCATTTGCTTCGTTATCCGACAGTTGTGCTTGCCGTTTATCTAGAAAGCATGCTTACATTTCTTGCATTATATACCGTTTGACGCTCTTTTACAGTTTCTGGAACTACGTTTTATATAGTACAACAGGAATGAGAATACTTCATCAGGACCATTTTGTGAGTTCCACCTTTGTGGTAAACGTAATAGTTGTTTACATCTGTTTTGGGGTTAAAAAAACAAAAGACATTTGTTGTTAGTTGCCGCAAATAACAAGCGACATAACCTCTACTACTTGGTAAGTGATAAAAACAGCTTGTAGCAGTGCTGCCAGTAATTGAATGTAACACTGGAAAATAAAGTTGTTTGAAAGCAGTACTCAGCAACTAGCTGACGTATGGAATGAACAGAACATATAAAACATGATAATTTAGATACATTAAAAATTATATAAGTATATAGGAATACATACTTTCATTTGCGCAAACTTAAGATTTTCATGAGCTCAGCATAGTGAGAAAGTGAATTACCGAGGAGATTTATTCCGTGGCGTATTTGTCAGGAGTGTACCTACGATCACCTCACCTAAGGTAACTTGAGTCCACTTCGCTTTATTATGCACGCTACTTATCTTAACAATTTCTTCCAACTGCCCATTAAAGCACATTGTTACACTGGCTGAAATCAAAGTCATAATTTATTGTAAAAGTAAAACATTTATTTCAGAATTTTGATTATTTATATCTTCAGCTACTGTCAAAACTCTTCGGGATTTTTAAATTACTTTAATCTTGTGTTCTTGGTCGATTACCGAGGCAAATGAGTAAATACGGAACATGTTGCAATTTCAACAGAGTGCAGTAGGTAGACGATCGTGTGCTTGTTTGTTGAGACCAGCAAACGAGTGCACCAATGTACATTTCTGAGAGCTAGTGAAAGTTAACAATTCTATAAACTGAATAATGTATGGTTTAATCATTAAACTACATCAGTTTGCCCAAGAGCGGGTTGCTGCAAAATCATGTATGTTACAGTCGAGTAACGTGGCGTTTTGTAATAAAAGCTTCAAATAATAAACCAATGTTTTAAAACTGTATTATGATGTAGGTCTACCACGCTTCACACATCGAACCTGGCATTTCCTTTGCCGTTTTACAGGTAGATACTTTTTGACTGGCATTTTTCTTATTCATTCTCATACACTGCAATAATATTGTTACTGTACCGAGTAGTGCTTCCTATACATGTGTTTTTCGCAAATGTACATGCATGTTTAGAGTTTATTTACGTACCTGATTATCATAACTACTCGACGAACACTGCAACTAACATAAATTCACGTTTCAGTGAGTACACGAAATAACTGCACGAATATTTACAATAAATCAGTGTATTGTAGAGAATTATTTATTTATTTCATTTATTTACCCGCGTATAGTTCAGCCATGGGCCGGTTTGCAACAAATACGTATTACATTGCAGCAGATGATTTACATTTGCAGAGAAATAAATACAAAAAAAAAAAGATCAAGTGATTACATTTGCTTTAAAGAAATAAACAAATCAAAGGACAAAATTTGCCCTAAAGTTAACAACTTTAACATAAATTGCCTTAAGAAAAAGAAATTAGTTACCTAAACAAAGAAATATTCTACCAATACAAACATTACAAATATTAACATTACAACAGATTCAATTAAGTTATGTCTTCTAAATACAGAGTTGACCTGTATCCTATTCCATTCCGAAGTTACAGAATTGACCCTGAAGTTGTTTACTATTAAATGATTAAAGGAAAAAAATATTATTGGATTAAAAACCTGAAGATATTTACAAATACAAGATTTTCAAAATTTGCATAACATCAGTGATATTTAATTATTAACTATTTTATATGCAGCGTTCTCCTTCATTACATTTAGCAGTTACATGCAAGCTGAGATAAGTACAATTATTATGTTCATAAAGCGGCCTTGAGTTTGCTCAGATTAGATCTTACTTCATGTGGCAGGACATTCACCAGGTTACTTGCCAAATAAGTAAAAGGCTTTCTACATCTAGCAATTCCGTGTACTGGGATTCTTAAATTTTTTTATGCCTGGTGAAGTGTCCGTGTTTAGGTATAAGCTGCATTAATTTATTTATCAAATACTCGAATACGAAAAAGGGATCTAAACTAAGTGACATTACTTTAGCCATGTAAAAATTTTAAAATTGTATACAAATCCTGTGCATATAAAATGTAAATAAACTGAGTTCAATCTCTACACGCGAATAAAATTTTACTTTTAGCGAGAAAGGTCCTCACTCATCGCAAGTTACCACCCTCATTACTTCAAATAAACAAGCAAAAAGTTTTGTTAAGTGGAATTTAAATAAAAGCGTTTTTGCAAGTCCGCTATGGTCGTTTGTTATATTCAGTTTATGTTTTAAGTCGGTATTTCGTTCGTGGCCACAAACATTTTCCTTGGCCTGTCTCACACGCCCAAAACAAAGCGAAAGGAGCGCGAGATTAATGACGTTTATACGACAGTTGTTATCAAAATAGTGATATGATAGACACAAATGATGAGACGAAACAAAACACAGTAGTTTTGTTTCGTCTCATCATTTGTGTCCTTTGTTGTTTTTTCTGTTTGTGTCCGACATCTTTGTGTTTTGTTTAGTCTCATCGTTGTGTCGTTTGCTGTATTTCTGTTTGTGTTTCTGTTTCGTCTCATCGTTGTGTCGCATTTCAACTTAGCTATTTTTTTATATTTTTTATATTTTTGTTTTTTCTTTTATTTTCTCTTTGTTCCTTGTTGTATCTTACCAGATTCCAGTTTTGAAATTTCATGTTGTGTATGTATCCTGATGACTAAAGCATACTCTGCTTATTTATGTTTTCTTGTCTTATTTTTAGTTTTCATTTGACAGTCATTTATTTCGCAATGGAGTATGTCCAAGTAAATAAATCCAGTCATGCACCCCCATTGCACAGTTCTTTCAAAGATCATACATCATTGATATGCATTCATTAATTTTCAGTACAATCTTTTATTGAGATTTTTAAATGTTTGTTCCAATGGGAGTTTACAGTTAGAATTTAATGGTTTGTGGACATACGCCATTGGTCATGTTTTGCTGATCAAAACTGTGTTGAATTAGAGAGTAGGAAAACGAACAAAAAAAAAAAACAAATATAAAATACACACAAAAAATAAAAATCAGCAATCCCAAAGGAATTCTGTCAGATTTTTTTTTTTCAAAACAATTGTTGGTGTTCCGACCAGCCTGAAGACGGGGATAGATCGCAATTCCCGAAACGTTGCATTTTTTCCTTGGTTTTACTTGTGTTGTGTTGTCTATTGTCTTGTGTTTGTTGTCCACTGTTCGCTGTTTTTGTCTATTTATATCTTTTTCATATTGGGAATCTGGTTCTATATTTGTTTCTGTCTTTTGTGTCTGGGTGTTGTGTCGATATTCGACTGAATTCTGTCTCTATAATAATTTTTTGTTTAATATAACAATTATTTTGGGGGAAAAACTGACAGAATTTCTCTGGGATTGTTTTTTTATTGTTGTGTGATTTTTATATGTGTTTTTCTCGTTCGTTTTCCTACTCTGTCATTCAACACAGGTTTCATCAGCAAAACATGAGCAATGGCGTATGTGTACAAACCACTAATTTCTATTTTTTTAATTATTTGTTGAGCTATACCTTAAAAAAAATTGAAGCACACAAACATTAATAAACATTTTCTACAATTGCCATAAAATTTGTTCAATTATACTGATGATTATCCGAAAAAGTAAGAAACACGTATAACCAAATAATATAGAGACCTCTATGGCCGTTACCACGGTCTGTGATAGAGACCAACACCGCTAATACCAGGTATGCCAATAACAAAGAGAAGTGTACAAAAATAACCTAAATGCATGAATTAAATAATTTTTAGTACACTTCCGTTAAGTTCCATTTAGTAATTTATGTTTGGTTGTGGCAACAAAATCTGGTTATTAGAAGAGAAAAGTAAGTTGTTTTCTACATTGTTATATTGGCAGCGTCAGTCTGAATTTAATTAAATTTAATGTGGTGTTAGCTTGACGTGGAATCTTAAACAGTATTCTCACGTAAATGCACCAGCTGTCCGGTATTGGTTTATAGTGCATTTGGTATGATTATTTGAAATGTTCTCCTAGCTAAAGTTTTCGTTTTAAGAAATCAAGAATTGCACCTGCAAATATACGATCCTGTGTTTCATATAAAAGTGATTTTTAAGTCTAGCAAAAAACAGAAACCTGAAAAATTAGTGTCATTTTCTGGTGTATGAACGGTCGTGCGACTTTTTCCATTGTTTGGTAGCTTCGTGACCAGCCAAGGGGGAAAAAAAATCTCGCCACGGCCGTTGAAGAAAAGGTCTGGACACTCGCCAATTTGCCAACGTATTTTGTTTAACCTCTTGTTGAATTATAGTTGATGATATTACAACTGGCGCGCTCCTTTGCAGGTAGTCGGATTTTTGTATGTAAACATAGGAAAATAGAGACGTTTTTGGTCAAACATTAACAACGTGTTACAAAAAAAAATTACTATTCTATATATGTCTTTACTTCTTTGTCTTTACTAATTAAGAAAGAAGCATTAACTTAAATTAGCATTTTCTGCAACCGAAGGGCGCCACACTATGGTTTCCAAACAACTGAACTTCAAATACGCCAATATTCACCATGTAAAGGTTTATCCTACTCAAAGACGTTATAAAAGATCTCACTATTGGTTTAGAAAACGTGTTTTCTTGCGGGAGAGTTTGGCACAGGAAAAAATTCGGTCGATAGTTGCGCTATCGCTAACTGGCATATTAAATACGAAACCTTAGTAATATTAAATTGTGCTTGGCTAGGCAAATAGAGAAGATAGTAGTTATATTTAATTTGGTTTAATTAATTTTAATTTACTTTCATTTTAAAGTAAAAAAAAAAACTACATATAGTGTGACGTGCGCCACCTGCCCCAGCATGTAACTTCAAATTCCTTTTTTCTCCTTCTTAACATAGTAAGGACACGTCACTGAGATTTTCCTATGTTGTTGATTTTCGTGTTATCTGTCTGCTGATGTAACAGGTACTGTGTGGGGTTTCATTGGCACAGTTAATTTTGTATACCGACGTGTACACGGGGTATAACGAGGTAGGTAGGGAAGTGATCCACGAGTGCAACGGTTTGGTGCCTGGCTAGTGCCAACCACTACCCTACGACGGACCAAGTATTCTAAATACTATGCAAGTGCAATCTACACAAGGATCTTGGACTGCACCCCTGTGTGTGTGCAAAAGCCCATTCAAGATATAAACTCAACTACCTAACTAAAATCTACAGTTAAAGAACCTAAATTAATTCTGTAAATTTTGTTAATTTTTGTGATGTACTGACGGCCAAAACGCTTTAGAATAGTTTGAGTTGCACATGAACCAGTCCAGCCTTTGTATATTCAAGTGAAGATGTAAATTAGGTTAGGTCTGTATTTTAAGCTGAATCTAATTGAGGATGTATTCAAATGAATCACTAAAAGACTTTGTACAAGCTATTTCCCTTGGTGATTTTAGACATATATTTGTATTTCACGAAGTTTTCACTTTTCCTAGGCCTGTTCAGAGGGAGAGGAGAATGTGGCGCTGTGTGCAGAAAGGCATAACAGCCAAGACTCCTAGTGTGGCTGTTCCACCATACCGACGTCCAACCCCCCCCCCCCCCCCCCCCCCCCCCCCCCACCCCAGGAGTTGTTATTTGCAATTTACGTTTATTTGTTTTCTTAGTTGTTATTAAAATAAGCTGAGACGTGATGTTAGAATTATCTATGTTTGCCTACTGTAATTTCTCCTATAGTTTAGTTTGCACTGGTTCATGTTAGTGTGTGCTAGCGGTTCCAGAAGGGATATGTTCAGTAAAAGTATCGGCTGGCGCGAAGCGCGACTCGCCAATAGCGAAGCAGGATTTGTTTCGAGGCTTTTTTG
>PNEQ01117036.1:6262-56277 GCA_003012365.1 Medauroidea extradentata | reverse complement strand
GGTTGGAGTGCGCGAGGGTTGGAGTGCGCGAGGGTTGGAGTGCGCGAGGGTTGGAGTGCGCGAGGGTTGGAGTGCGCGAGGGTTGGAGTGCACGAGGGTTGGAGTATGTGAGGGTTGGAGTGCGTGGGGGTTGGAGTGCGTGGGGGTTGGAGTGCGTGATGGATGGAGTGCGTGAGGGTTGGAGGGCATGAGTGTGTGTGAGAGAGCGTGAGTGTGTGTGAGAGAGCGTGAGTGTGTGTGAGAGAGCGTGAGTGTGTGTGAGAGAGCGTGAGTGTGTGTGAGAAAGCGTGAGCGTGTGTGAGAGTGTGAGTGTGAGAGAGAGTGTGAGAGAGAGTGTTAGTGAGATTGTGAGTGAGATTGTGTGTGAGAGTGTGAGTGAGTGTGTGTGAGTGAGTATTTGTGTGAGTGAGAGAGTGAGTGTGACACCAAGGGATATTGTATTAAAGGTAAATTATATTTGCAAGGTCTTGGCTAATTTGCTATGTATCAATTTGGAAGGAAATGTTTTGGGCATGACACTGGCCTTGGCAGGCCAGCTGTGCATGCAATTGCATATCAGTGAGGGGAGTGGGGTAAGAGGAATCATAGCTATGCTTAATGTGACAAATTTAATCTCCTCAACTGCAGCAATGTGTTGACAAAAATGTCTTGACTGTGCCCTTTAGGACTTAAGTGTATCGTGGTATCTAAAAAGTATGAATTTTCTGATTTGTATAGCTTTTTCAGGCTCTTTTTATTTCTTACTTCAAATATCATAGTATCACATTAGTTCTTTTTTGGATATACAATAGAAGTTTGTTTTACCAAAGTCTGTAACACCACAGGTTTGGTTATAACGTGGGTTACTTGAGGTCCAGCAGTCTGAATTAATATAAGGCTGGTCGAACCACTAAACCATGGGTTGGAATTATGTCTCCAACACTAACCAGTGGCGGCCGGTGCCTCCAGTCAGCTCAGTGCAACACTAATCAACGCCTTAAAAAGTTTAAATACCCATACCCCAAGCCAAAAGTGGCGGAGTCAGTGGGTCCTCTCTGGGGAAAAATTTAATTTTAAGATGAAAAATGGAGCTATTTAAGGAGTTTCCGAATTAAAAATATTAATACATAGCTTTTAATAATTTTAATATTTTTATATGTAAAATATGCTGCGGAAAAAAAAATTCCATAAAAAAAATTGCAACATATATTACAGAGCTATAACTAAATGACTTTCATACTATTCAGCAGTTATTTACTGGCAGATAACTGCTCTTGAACGATAAAGACTGAAAACTATTATTGTTAAATCTCGTACCACTACACTTACTACACAGTTTTTACAGCAGCTATGGTATTTAAATGTGATGGAAGGTGCCAGTGGTGTGGGTATGGAGCAGTTACAGAATACAAGCGTGGGGTATGCGAAATATCCCAGAGAAAAACCTCTGACCCCGCGCAACATCGTCCATCGTTACGGTAAGATTTCCACATGCGAAAATCAGGGGCGACCCCACCACGATTCGAGAAGGATCGCCATGATGGAAAGCAAGCAACCTGATTGCTTGACAGTTGCGACCTTTACCATTTAACTTCCTTGTACGAATAAACTGTTAAATCAGGTTTTTTTATGTGACGTAGGCATTTTCATTGCAGTTTAGAGAAAAAATAACAAGTTGTATTTGTTATGTAACTGTAATTATTTGGTAAAGATTCACTCTTAATAACTGCTTAACTTTAAATTATTTTAATTCAGAATTTGTTAAGTTTTAATCAATCTAAATTGCTGTATAAAAGGACTCGTACTCATCTAAACTTGGACGGAACCGTTTCCGCTTGCCACACTGCCATCATTCCATATCTAACATGTAAGGGAACCCTGATCACACTTTTCAAGGTGCTAAATGGTGCTATTCAAGTATTTTACTAATCTAAATAATGAATATACTACTAGTGTGAAAATTAATAGTGTTTAAATAAAATATGTTTGAATGTGTAGAATTGATTCATTAATGTATATTAGGTAAGAGAACTACTAGAATGATTTAATAACTTTTTAAAATTTCTGTGGACATTGTCATTATATACGAACCCAACTGTGATTCTGTCTTATTGGTCTTGGGAGGGAAAAGGCAGGTTTATTTTTATATATCTTTTAAAAGCATACAGTATGTCCTAAACTTGCAGCCACTGGGCCAGGGACTTCAAGCAGTGCTCGAAGGCCAGTTGTGTTACACAGAAAAACAAATAAAAAAATGTTGTGAAGCTTATGAACAAGGATATCAGATCAATATTAGAGATTAGTTTTACAAGAAGTGCTCAAAATGATTTAAAACAGGTTTGTAGTGTAGTCATGTTAAAAAAATTGTATGTTCCACAAATAAAAATTTTAAAGACGTACGTATTAACATGTAAGCAAAGCGCAGGTCAATGTTACAATTTTACAGTTTTCTGTTTGTACAAAGAACAAACAGTAAAATAAACTATCTTAATCGCAGCAAAGAAAAAAGTTACAAAGATATTAATACCACATAGCTATTTCCGGAAATGGTTGTGATTGCATATAAGAATCTGTACGTATTTAAAAAAATTGACGGAGTGTATCCCACTGTTATGCTTACTTGGTCTTCCCAACCCCAGAAGTACCCAGTTTTTTTTATCAACATTCTGATATCATTCTTGTCAGATTTTGCACTACTTGTTGAAGGTCCTGATGACTTCTGAAGATTTTCTACCATTTCCTGACTGCTGTGTCTGCTATCTGTCTGATATGTTTAAAAGTTTTTGTCAGTCTACTAATGTCTGATTTAACATATATTACAGAACTCTATAAAATTGCAAAGGAACTTGAACAAATAAATACTATAGATCACATCTAGATAAATTCTGTGAAATGCTAACTTTCATGTAAGTGGCAGTCCAAAATTAGGAGAGATTATTATGAACACTGTCATTCTTCTCCCGCTACATTTTTTGAACAGCAAGTTTTTTTGCCACTCTCATCGTAAAATAGAATAGTCAGGTATAACTGTGAAGACAGGTGGAGGTAGCCTATTAGTTTTTAACTTGTCCAAGTGACTTGATTCTGTTTAGCATAAATATGTACACTAGACTCAACAAATAAACTTCGTAGGATAACAAAGAAGTGTAATCTAAGGAAACAGTACATTTTCCTGAAATTTTTGTGCCTAGGAAAACTTGATTTGGAAGCGAGTAAAAGTTAAAATGGTACTCAATGTTCACATTATATTGAAGAGTAAATAGTCTGTCAAACACTAAGAGAGATTTGATTTTGGTCATGTCATTACAAATAGCACAATGAATGTAGGAAAAACATGAGAGTACCTCCCACACAACACTATGAACAATAGTGCAAGATATCTCATTTTATAATTCAGTGACAAGTAGCATTGAATGCTTATAAGCATTAATGCTCTTTGAAACCCATAACAACTTCAAATAAAATTTAACTTCACATGGTTGTGGATGTGTGGAGTTGAACAGTAGAGACATTGTTGTTATTTTTTTTATGTTTACTGTTGGCTACATTTGCCTTCTGTCCATAAAGCTCAGGTTACATTATAAAAGACATTTTTACTGTACATATAAAAAAACTATTGCTATTAAATATGATTGTATATAGCATATTGATTACAGGATTTTGTCGCATTACAAAAACCCCTAGGAAAAATGTCACTTTTTTTTAATATGCTACCAATATGACTAAAAAATAACACGTTCTAAACAGCCAATTTGGTCGTAACATCCCGTATCTACAGTACAATATCGAACAAATTATAAGCAAGACATTTTAAAGCAACACCTTAATGTAAACAGTGTTTTAATCACAAGAAAACATGGATTATTTATATGCCGTTAAATTTAAACTTATTGCATGCATAATGCTAAGCTTTCTTACATGCTTTGCAAGATTAAGACTTTATTTTACGTACTGTAGTTACTATTATATTATAATAAATACATTGAAAATAAAACCTTCGATTTGACATTGCATTTTAGACATTTAACAAAATCTGTCACCAAACCAGGAAAATTTGTTCTTGGAATCAAGGCCAGGAATAAAGAAGAATTTAATAAATTGGCAGGTAGGCTATGTCCCTGAAACCCTACGTACACAAAGTTGCATACCTGTACTCTGTACATGTCGCTATTGGTGGTGGTTACCTGTGGGTGTAAGACAGTCACTTCATTGGTATAAAACACTGCATTTGTGCTTATCCAGCTCATCATGGTGTACGGTAACATTTATTTCTGTGAACATCTTGTATGTATTGACATATATGTCAATAACGAATCATGCTGCTTCAAACTCTTTTAACAGTGTACTAAAATATAAAAGCACGTGTAATGTGTTAAATGAAAGTAAATTACCGCGCCATCGTAAGTATGATAAAAATAACAATAGTCAAATTCTGTACTACGACCATTTTTAAGTGATAATTAAGGGAAACTGCAAAAAATAAATTTTTTAGTAAATAATTATTTGAAATCGTACACCGATCTATTATACCACAGTATTTGGTTTGATGCTAAAAATCTTTTTTGTGAACATAGTACAAAGCTGGACATTTTATCGCAGTAAATACAAAACCCAATACTAACAACAAAAGTAGATTTTTTTAGGCAGATAAGTAAGGAGGCAAAAAGCTGTTAAGGTCTACCACAATTTTCATCACTATTTTTTAATTTTTTATTTGTACCATATAATTTTTTTCTTATTTTAGACACAAAATGTGACTAAATTTGGCTCTAGTGAAATTTTTTATCTCCCATAGTTTTCGTGTAATGGCTTGTTAAAGTCATATTTTGCATGTTTCCGTTTTAAGGACTACACTTAAACCAACTGATATACCAAACTAAAAAAAAAAATCACAGTGGATAAAGACATTGCAGGCTACAATGTCGTGCTCATAAAAATAAAGAATAAACACTATTTGTATTTTTAAACAATTCTTAATATGAAAATAAAAATTTAAAATAATGCAATAATTTTTTTAAAATACAAATAATTTTCATTCTTTATTTTAATGAGCATGTCATTGTAGCATGCAATATCTTTATCCACTGTGATTTTTTTGAGTTTGGGATATCAGTTTGTTTTAGTGTAGTCCTTAAAACGGAAACATGCTAAATATGACTTTAACAAGCCATTACGCGAAAACTATGAGAGATAAAAAAATTTCATAAGACCTAAATCTAGTCACATTTTGTGTCTAAAATAAGAAAAAAATATCGTGTACAAATAAAAAATAAAAAATGGCGATGAAAATTGCTGTAGGTGGCCTGTCAAATGTATTTTTCCCGTTCGGAGCCTAAAAGTGCGGAATCGGTAAGGGCGACACAGCACGAACATCTCGCCTCACCCTAGCCTCTAGGCACAATTCATTAAACTGGCGTGCTGTCGTCTCGCCTACAACTAGCCTCTATGAGACATTGTTTGTTTTACTCGCGCTTGACCCAGCGTCTCTCGCGTCTCCCTGGAGTTGGTGGAGTTGGAATATAATAATGTTGACCCAGGTCAGAGGGAGTTGTACTCTTAAAGGGCGAAGAAAAACGCTTTAGTGCGTGCGTGCATTTATTTGTGTGATGGCCGAACTAGCAGAAGTTATCGGGAATATAAAAGAGAATGAAGAATCATCACGTACGAAATAAATAATTACATTTTACTGTAAATAACACCATTCCTTCATCATCGGCTATAATATTTTCATCATTTTCCAATGTTGTTTGGAATAATAAGTTATTTCTCATTCACATCACAACGAACGTTAACAGATCACGATGTAGCAGACTGGCCCGAAAACGTCTAGCAGACGATTTGCCCCCACAACTCAACCTCGCGAGGTGGAGCGGCGGGAGCATGACCTACTTGATCTGGCGAGTAAAACGGACCCCCGCCATATTGTTTCCGGCAAGTAAAACGCCTAGGAGTGCCCCGGGAGCTGAAAGAGCAAAAAGAGACGCCAGGTCACTGCGAGTAAAACAAACCTATTTATTGGTGACCATATCGTTTTATGACGTCATATTAAACACAAAGTTGTACTGTGCACGTATATACATTTTAAAAGATTCTGCATCAGGATTTTCACACCTGAAAAGGACCACAACTTCAACCGCGTTCGCCCTATGTGGCTTTGAAATAATAATATTGTAATCATGTGTATAAGCCATTCACGATAAAATGAGCGCTGCGATAAGTTTTCTTTAAGCTCTTTTGCAGCCATCTGTGCTATTTTTAGTATGAACTCTTTCATGTAACTATAAAAACCATTGTAAACGTTTCTACACTTTCACTAAGTTAACTTCTATTGGCTCAATAAAACATATTTGTAATTAATTACAAGTTCTGCTGAGTGCTCAGTTTATGATAGTGAACAGCCTATGTACACGTGTGTAACGTTCTTTGCATGTCAATCCAAGACAAACGTCACTCATCATCACGGTTTATGAAGGTAGAGGTCTTGACACTGAGGAATAAAATGTGACTCCTTCTTGTCGCCGAGCGCTAGTAGTCATTTGGTGGAAGATTTGTCTTGCTTTTTATTATTAGCTTAGTTCAAAATGTGAAGTTGTTACCGGAATTGCGAGTATTATATCGAAGAAAAAAACGGGAACGTAATATTGTATTGGAACACATTTTTTTACAGCAATAAAATTTAGTTTTTCAATTATTTCTTGTAGATGCACATTACACCGATTCTAAATTTTTGTAGGGCACGAATTATAGTTTTTGTTCGAATGTGTTCACTTAAACAATAATACACAACATATTTCTTCAGACTACTTTTTTAAACAGTTCAACACATGCTAATGCATTTATGGACGTGGAACACGTATATACTATATCAGCTTACTTTATTAGCATTATTTTATGTAAATAATTTCAAAAATGTTAAAACGCCAGATGTAAACAAGACAAATCTTCCACCAAATTACTACTAGCGCTCGGCGACATGAAGGGGTCACTTTCTCTTACAGGAGAGCATACGCAGTGTCAAGACCTCTTCCTCGACCGTGCTCATCATTCATCGCTCTCAACGGCCTGAGTAGGAGGCCATTTAAAACAACGATGTTTATTGCCTTGGCGGTAGGCAACCAGCGTGGTTTATGTGGTAGATGTGTTGCGGCCAGAACTCCCTACGATAAGAGGTTCGTTTATGAAATTATAGTAAATCGCGATTGTTTAGGGCTGCCAACTGTCCCGCTTTGTATCCTGGGTATAAACGAATAATCTAGTGAGGACATTAGACGGGACGCCGCATTTCAGAATTTTAGAAACCAAAATTAATGAACAATGCCAGAATAATGAAAAGCTACCACTCGAAGGAAAAGGTCAAATATGGCTTTTATTCATGTAAGTAGTAATATTTTTCTGTTATACCTGTTTGTTCAGGAATGATGTGAATTACGTATTGTATAATTTTTATTTATTCATTGTTCAGGGTGTATTAAAATGGATTTGCTATCAATAATAGTTTCCCTTGATTATTTCACTTGAGGTCAAGTTTGAGTTGAGTTGCCGGATACCTCCCTAATGGTAAATATGAAAAGTTGGCAACCGTGATGTAGTTACTCTCCCGTTAATAACGCACACCGCACTGTTCAGTTACTGGCTTTGTTTAATCTGCAGTGTGGTTTTTTCGTTGCGGATTCCACTGCAATATTTCAGCAGTGGCCAGTAATAAAACACTTAAACAGCACGAGACACTGTTTACATTTTCACTCGTGCTTCTTTTGAGAAATATTGACGGAAACGATAGGCCGAAAAACTAAAGAACTGTGTTAATGTTATTTAAAGCATAATATATTATAATAAATATGTATAATGATTATTTTGTTCTCCGAGTACAACTAGAATAGTAAAGGAACCAGTAGGCCTACCATGAGCAGTGGAAACTTGTAGTGAACCTAGTGTACTTAGGTGCTGGAACAAATTGGAGTTGGAAAAAAAGGGAGGGGGGTTACAAGCAGCGGCGTCATTTCAGGTTTTTCTAGGGAGGGAAGGGGGCAAGATTTTGTTTTCTGGCGACAGTGACCTTGTTACATCTTTTTTATTAGTTAAGCATGTATAAATTATATGCTTTCTTCAGTTTTATGTTTTTAAGTTAGCATTATTTAAATTTAAAATACAAAAAAAAATATATTTATACACATACAGTTCTAAATCCAGGGGGGGGGGGGCATTTACCCCCCTGTGGCCCCAAATGACGCCCCTGGTTACAAGATGTCGTGGACCTAAATAATTTTTTTAAGGGGGGTGAGAATCTTAACATAATTGTTCTGGCGCGCTGGGGTCGTAACCAGAAGGGGGTCCTCCCCCGGGAAAATTTTAGTTTCTAGGTGCAAAATGGTGGCATTAAAGCAGATTTAAACCTAAATATACAATACACAGTGGGCAGAAATCTTAGTATTTTTAAGGGTGTTGTATTTGTTGTTATAAAGTTATACAGAGAATATAGTAACACCATCAATTAATACGTTATTAAAATTTAGTTACTCTTTTCTATAGTACACGCGGGCGAAGCCGCAAAGGGACAGCTAGTTCCAGATATAAAGATCCTTTTCGGTTCGTGATTGTGATTACGTAAATTGTTGTAAATGTATTTCATGATATTTCTAAATTCGAACTCTCTAGGTTGTCTGCTCAACGAATCGTCGATTTAGCTGTGACGTGTTATCGTCTTAATTTTCAGTCCAATTGGATACTTACACAATTGTCTGTCTAAGATCTGTAATTAAGATTTTTCGAAATTCGGCCCCTAAAGGGACTAAAAGATGTAACATTTCTTTTCGGTCACATTAAGTGTCAGAGTCATATTTTCCAAACTGTAGCAAATGGTTTTATGCTCGTGCAAACTGATATATCTCGACAGTTACTAACGCACACTATCGTGATAGTCTTTGGAGACGAGCTTAAAGACGACGAGTTCTAATTTACGCTGTTTTTACGAATATTATTTTCTAATTCATAAAATTGAGGTGAAATAATAAAACCATAACGTATCACATATACGTGCTGAAATAATTTTTACTATGTAGCCAACTTTTTCAAAGCAAACAATTATTTAACGTTGGCTAATTATAATCTATAATAAAATTTCTTCAAGTCGATATCTTTCCAAAATTACACAATTTTTTGCTTTGAAAAAATAAGCCTTGTAGTAAAAGTAAATCTCAACTTATCTATGTGACGATTTTGCGATTATATGCTTCCCTTTAGAATTTAAAAATTGTATTCGGAAAAAAAATAGGGACACGTGGCTTTGAGTTATAGGTTTAATGCCGTACCCACGAGATTTCCGTAAGTGATTTGACTATTGCATCGCTATTTTTTTTTATTCGTTACTGTATTCAAACGTAATACTGTGTCGATATCAATGTGCTCCGTTTGTGCGCAGCCAGTACAATTAAAATAAAATAACGGCATAATTATTCAATAATTGTAGTGTTTAGTAATTAGCAACCATTTCGAAAGAATTGTGTTTTTAAGTCAAAAAAGTAGTAGATATACCAAAAAAGACTCAAAGTTGTTGAAACTATTGTTTTTATATGTAGCCTAGTTTTATTGAAAGTTATGATTTTAAGCCTTAAAAAAGCAGATATACAAAAAAATCTGAAAGTTATTGAAACTATTGTTTTTATATGTAGCTTAGTTTTATCGAAAGAGTTAGGCTATATTTTTAAGCCTAAAAAGAAGCAGATATACCAAAATAGTCTCAAAGTTATTGTAACTATTCTTTTACTATGTAGCCTACTTTTATACATAGTATAGTATGTGTTACTTAATTATTTAATTAAATAAACTTTCGTTAGTCGTCTAACGAGCTGTAAACATGTAATATTTTTGTATAGCAAAAATTGGGCTATATGATAAGTACAATTTTACGGTATCTGCTCTCTTTGACTCTTAAAAAATCCCACGAAAACAGTAGGAATGGAAGACATTGAACTTGAAGTTGTGTTATCACTTATTAGCATCCCTTATTTGTACTACAAACGCCAATTTCGACTCTTAGAAGATTCATACTTCCTCCACGGACATGTGTGTTAGCTGAAGAGGGGCGGGGGATGTAAAGGACTACACTTATCCACCTAGGAAATGAATACATTTCTTTTAGTCACTCTTATACTTCTGAGGTGTTTATATAAGATAATAATAGGTCTTTTTTTCCTTATCAATATGAAACAACAACTTCAATCATAATTCTTTATCATTAAGGTTATGAGGTTATAAGGATACAAATATTTCAAGTACGTGTATGTTTTTTTAATTTTATATGCATATATTGATATGTGCAGTTGTATTCACTGAAACGTTTAAATTGTTATTTTCTTTAATAATAAAGGAAATTACTGGTCTTTCTTAAAATATATCATCAAATATTTTCTGCAATTATGTAACATTTTCAGTTTTGTTCCGTTCATTCCTATGCCCCTTTTCGAACTAAGTCTTGGTGACGCTCGTGTACACTGGTTGAAAATAGTGTTTTTTTAAACGCAGTGTGCACTGTCTAAGGCAGTAGTACACGCCCAGCAGATTTCGTGTTTCTGGTATAGTAAGGTAAGTGGGCTTTACATCTCGTCGACAGCGAGTTCATTATAGACGGCGACACACACCTTGGTACAATAACAGGAGTTGGGAGAGGAGTCGGCCATGGCCTTTCTTAACCATCCCAGTATTAGCCTAGAGCGATTTCTGGAAACCAAGGAATACCGAAATCAGGATGGCCGGGGCCGGGGATCGAACACGGGATCTCCCGGATGCGAGTCCGACGTGTTACACTTGCGCCATCTTGCTCGACCATGTTCTTGGTAATGTCTTCTTGAGCAACAAGAACATTCGTCTCGTAATCTCCTACTTCTTTGTCGTTCCCACGGCCGTAGAAGAACAGGTCTGGACACTCGCCTGGATATTTGACCCCCTTGTTGTTTGGCTGTAGTTCACCAAGTTACCGAGAATATTGTGTTTTATTGGCGCTGATGTTACGGCGGTCGGACTAAACTCCGCCCACTTCCTTTCCGCTAAGATAAACAATTTATCAAAACGTATTTTTTTATCAATTTATGAAACACTTTCTTCGCTCATAAATTTAAGAAAAGGCTCCAGCAATATTTATTTGCTTTATAAATTTAACAATGGAAAAAGTGGACTGAGTTTGAGTACGACCGCCCGGGAAACAGCGCCAAAAAGTACGAAATTCTCGGTAACTTGACGAACTACAGCCAAACAACAAGGGGGTCAAGCAAAATACATTGCTAGATAGGCGAGTGTCCAGACCTGTTCTTCTACGACCGTGGTCGTTCCCTAAGCCGCTTTGATTTTATTTCCTTCTCTTGCTGGATTAAAATTACCATCCTCTGCCAATCACAGCTTGCTCCAAGAAGTGGCGATCCTTGTGTTGTTGTCTGCTTCGAAAATGTCTTTCAGAGCGCAAAGACACCATTGGATGTCGGCCATCCTAGGCAATCGCCAGAGTGCTACTATAAAGTTAAGAACAGTACATATAATATAATGCACATTTATCGTGAAGTCAGAACACAATTCTGTACATTTTCTTACACTGGCCTTTGCTGTAACCCAACGGGATCACATACAAAAGAAAGACTTTAAGAAAGTCTCATTCGTTTAATTTTGTTTAAAAAACCTTTCAACTTGATATTCCTGACTAGTAATAAAAATAGAATCCACACTTTTATCATAATTGCTAAACATAAACAAAAGTGATTCTCATGTGTTGGAACATACCTAATAAACCCTCATTAACCGAAATTGATGCTTTAACTTAATTCAAATTTAGCCTTTACACTTCAGACACAGAAGACACGATCGAAAATACGTAAATAACTAAAAAGTGTTTAACATTAAACAATTTTGTTCTCAGTTAGCCTACGTAGCTATCTTAAAACTCTCCATACATTTAAATACTTAAACTACCTATCTATTTTTTTTGCAAAAGGGTCACTTATATTTTCGGTTCATAAAAAAGTGTTAACTCGTATTACGTTAGTCAGTATTTGAAATAACAACATTTTGCAAGTACAAATATTACGCGAATGAAATTACAAAAGCGTGGCAGACGCGACGCGAATAAAATAACTTGTCAGTCAATCAGCGTCAAGTCTTCTAAGAAGTCAGAGCAACAAAAATGGCATATTTGAACGATTCCTGCAATGGGTTCGTATTATAAACGGAACAGTTAAACATTTATGTTTTTTTTTGTCTGTCGTTTGTTTTTTTTTTTTTTGTGTACTATTTCTCCAGTCGAATATATTCCACTTGGGAACTAACTTTAAGATATTATCGGTTTTTGTCCTTGTGTCGTCTTCTGCGATATGACTGCATTACTTTCAGGAATCATCTGTTTGTTTTATGTCTGTTGACTACAGCTTACTGGTTTTTCTCCTTTGTGTTTTGTTTTATTGTTTTTTTTCTACAATACGACAACATTCACCCGCGATGGCGTACGTCCAAAAAAACTGTTCTGTTTATAAAAATTGCATGCGCGACGCGATATGTGAATAGAAAGTGTTTCTGTTTTATTCGCGTCGCGAATGCGACAAAGCTTAAAAGTAGATTTTAATTTTGTACCCGAATGTTGGTGAAACTGGAATGTTGGTCATATATTGCATTTTAATTACTTTCCAAGATATTTTAGTTTGTTATAATAAGCGGATTGTAACTTTTTTTACGCAAACGCCTAGAGTGTATATTCATATACATGTAATGCCAGTAGGTATATAACATATATTAAAAATTAACTAAAAAAATATGTATACCCATAAAATTGCTGTCAGACAAGAGGTTAATATGTAATTTACATGTAATAATGTTATAGTAGCTGTTTGCCGCGCGGCAACATAGTACTGTGCTCAATGCCGAGAATTTTAAGGCACGGTATCAGTCGCCTTATCGAATTGTATAATTTTACGCATTTTTAAAACTTCTAAGCAGAAAAATGGCGAATATGCGATTATACAGCAAATTCTATTTACTTTGCGTTATAATACTGGCACCACGTTTGAATTTGTACAAACTTGGATGGCGGCTTTCTTACACCAAAACACGGAAAAATGTCCTGTATACATAGTCCGAAAATCCATAGATTTTGAGTTACTAACGAGTGTTTAGTTCAATGTGTTGCGAGGTATCCGGCAGTCAAATTAATGCTGTTAGATTATTGAATGATGTTATGGATGTTTGCCCTCGTTTGTATCCTCTATGGCGGATGTGGGAGTATTTGACAGGATGCGGCAGTGCATGATAGACGTGAGCATGATGACGTGTGCATGTGTGTGAGGAAGTAAGCTGATGTTATTTCGAACATTTGCTGTGAGTTACCGATATTATCATTCAGTGAAACTGTCATAAACTCAAACACTCACGGCAAATGTTTGAAATGACATCCCCTTGCTTCATCGCAAAAATGCGTAAGTCGAATCATGCGCTGTCACACCAAATACTTTCACAGCCACCATAGAGGATAAAAGTGAGGGTATCACCATACTTGTTTCTATAACATCATTCTATTATCTAACACCATTACTTTTACATCCAGCTACCTTGTAACACACTGAACTAAACTTACATTTAACACTTGGTAACTAAGGATATCCGGACATATATTTGTATGGACTTTTTCCTCTTGTTTTGTTGTACGGCATCCACCGGAAGTATTTCCGAAACATCCTGTATTTTTGCCGCAATCAGTCCAGCAAATTATGAATAAAAATTTGCTAGACTAATCGCGGCGTAATTACACGTTGACACTTCAACAGTGATTCATGAATTGTGGTGCAAAGTAAACAGCAGTAGTTGTATAATCGCAGATTTAACATTCATCTCCTCTGAATAAAAAAAAAAACTAAAATTATAATAGTAGAACATGGAGAGTGAAGCCGAGCTTTAAGAATCGCATCGCGCCTTCGCGTCGCATCTATAGCGTTATTGTGATTACGGTATAAGTCGTCGCGCGTATAGTAGGCATCACATGACGCTGGGCGAAAATAACGATTACATTTCTATTCGTCACGTCATACGCGCGTTGCCGTGCGTACAGCGTCTTAACGTTTACGCAAGATAACATGAAAGTTGGTAAGAGTGGTCGAGAGGTCAGACTTCTCACCTAGACGATCATGGGCTCGATCCCCGGCGGGCACGGTCCAGGATTTTTCGCACGTGGGAAACGGGTCGGCGAGTTTTCTCGGGGGGCTCCCGTTTCCCCCGCCTCTCTCATTCCGTCTCTGCTTCACACTCATCTCACCTTCACCTCGCACATACTTCGGGCCGGACGGACGACAGGTAAGTCTCGCTAGTCGAGCAGTCGGGCCAACCTTCACCCCGGCCTTCTCTCATACACACCGTGACCCTGCCAGAAGGCGAGAACACGTGGTGGATTTTTATTTTCAACATGTAAGATGGTGCACCTGGCAGTTAGGTGTTTAGTTTGGAGTGACGTCACGCATATGTTTGCCTATCAACAAACAGCAAGGCTTCAGATCGACAATTTTGTTAACAATCATAAAAGTTTCCCTCGAGTTGCGAAGAAACTAAATACTGCACTCTAAAATTGCTTAATTTAGCTGATAAATACTAGGGAATGTTCTCAACTTGTATTGAAAATTTATTTTTCTTTACACGAAATGAAAACTTACCTCACTGTACAATCAAGTGTATGCACACGACGATGGAGAAGTATCGTGCGACATACGTACATCGTAAACAATGGAAAGTTCAACATACGTTAGAGATGTGGAGGTCGTTAGTTCGCAATGCAATGGAAGAGTGGTTATAGAGTAGTAAACTCAAAATATTTTAAGTAACTCGTAAAAATATGTAATACTGATCTTTGAAAGAACTGTGCAATGGGAGTGCATGACTGGTTTAATTTACTTGGACATACTCCATTGCGAAATAAATGACTGTCAAAAGAAAACTAAGTAATTTATTTCGCAATGGAGTATATCCAAGTAAATAAATCCAGTCAATATGTAATACTATTTGCAGCATCTATTCCAAAAACTAAATTTAGCCAAAATTTCAGAAATTAAGTCTTTTATTGGCCGCATGCTCGATTGGGTAGACAAATGTATGGGAAAGTTTCTTATCAATTAAAATTAATTTATTACTGACCCATTTTAACATTTACAAAGGAAACAATTATATTATATTATACAGGGACTAACTAATTATGTTAAAATTCTTTTTAATCTTCGGGATATTCGGATTCCAGCTGACTCTCCTTTCTTCAGTAGACCACCCGAACCCAACCACCCAAACACTTTTTTTTTATTTTATTGTTTTTTAATTTTTTTTGTACAATGTCAAGGCTAAATCACCTCGACACTACGTAAGCCATCCCTCCTTTGGCTATAGGCGAATTTTATATCACTTATGTAGAGACAATTTTTTGACAAGCTTGTGTGACCAATCTATACAAACACAAATTGACAACCAGCCGGACCTGGGAATCGAGCCTAGTATACCTCATGTGCCATAAACCGATGCGCATCCTTTTACGATTCAGAGGCTGGGTTGGCTACACTGAGCACTGTTAATACAGAAAAAATTCTCTAACGTATTTAAAAAATTTCCGCTGGTACTTTCGGAAATTTGGTAATTTTACATTTTATGTAAAGAAAAATAAATTCCATATTCAGTTGAAAAATGTTATCACAACTTTTTCAGGTACATTTACTTTTATACGGCGTAGTTAAATTATTTTAACCTCTCACATGAGATTATCCAATCCTTCTCGTTTCTCTTATAGTGTTTTCGTGTCGGAATAACACACACACTTATGCCGTCTGTGAAGCGACTAAAATTAGTGAACCTGTGTTTCTTTTACTATCAACATCAACGCAAATAACTGAGTCAGACGTTTTTGGACGCCTTAACAGAGTTTGTGCCAAGGCGCTGTTGTCATAAATGTTGGGGCGTTGTAAAACATCGATGGTAGCTTCTTGTTGTCAGTCGTCTTATGAAAGTCACGTTCGTGTTATGACGGGGGTCAAAACACTTCCGTAATCGACCTGCACAAAGCGTGCTTCGGACTAGTTGTTATAGGAAACCGATAACGAATAAAGTATTCGCTCACAGAACGTCACCACCAGTCCTTCAGCCGGAGATGCTGGAAACTTCGTGGATACATGAGCCTAGCAAATAATACGTAAGTAAGCATGTAAGTAAGCGCGTGAGTGATTTACAATGACAGTCGACCATTTACTTCGATACACAAATTATTGTTATGTAACTCGGAAATAAATGGTTTTCGGGCCCGCTCCAAAGACCCTTTTTGTTACCGTCAACTGGGGTCAATAGGGACGCTGGTGCGAATACGTACAGCATTTCAAACATATTCCTACCTTAGACCTTTATCTTAAATCAAATTATATTTCCATACAATTACTCTTTGTAAAATTATTAACTGCCAACCTTAAGGAAAAACTCTGTTTTTAAAACCGTGCAATAGAACTTTTGATTTGAAATTTTGTCCTTATTCACCCCAGTGTCCCTATTGACCACAGTTGACGGTACTGATGTTAGGAACACATTCCCAAAATGTTTGACAGCAATATAGATACATCCTGTATATACGTAGTGTGTAAAACACTGTACCCATCTTACATCAGTGGCACACACTTCAGATGCCGTACATCTCGTGGGCGTACAAAGCGATACATTCATACAAGGTTGTACGACGGAGTGGAAGGGGGAAGGGGGAGGAAGGGAGCGAATACTTGGTTGTCATGGACGTGCCAGGGGGTGAAACGAAGGGGAGGGGGGATTTTATTGTTCACGAAGCTATTGTTTCGCACCCTCGCCTCATCTTGAACATTAACGGGCGGCATAAATCCGGCAGTCTCGTTAATTTTCGGCGTTATCCACGACACTCTGGGCTCTGCCAACCTGAACACTACGACGTACGAGCAAACGACGTGCAGTGTTGCCAAACCTTCCGACAACAAATTCTTAGACCAGCCGGCAATATGTCTCGTAGACACCGTAATATCTGTGTCCTGTGGTTCATTTGATTGCAAGATATCATTAAAATTAACATTTTTTTTAGACCTGATTAAGGGTAATTGGGGAGGGGGGAATGTAACACTTTACGAAAACATTTTAAGGGGAAATTCATCGAAAATTGTATTGTTTTAATAATTTTTTTAATATATGTACGACACATGATTTGCTTTGTAAACATAAATTGTGACTAATTTTTCTGTAACGAAAATTTTAGCCTTTATAATTTTTGTATAATATCATGTCAGAAATGGAAGCTAAACAAGCTGAAAAGTGGATTTTAAATTTTTACCCGAATGTTGGTGAAACTGGAAAGTTGGTCATATATTGCATTTTAATTACTTTACAAGATATTTTAGTTTGTTATAATAAGTGGATTGTAACTTTCAATAGTTTTAATGCTGTGACATTATGCATATGCTAGAGAGTGTTATTACGGAACACAACAGCTGATTTTATATTTGTACGTGTAGTAAGTCGTTTACAGGGCCTTCAAAACACAAACGGGATAAAATAAATTTTGATTTTGTTTGGCAACATATATCTAATATATAGATCTGTTACGCCAATAAACACAGAACGTTTCTCGAAACGGAACTCGGGATTCAAACCAAGAACGGAGGTCACAGGGTTAAGAAAACTCGCTTCCCTCCAAGAATGACGCGCGTTATATACCTGCTGGGGGAACTCGCAATTTTTCATGTGTAGGAAACGTGGCGGACGTTGCCATCGCCGGTTAGATTTCTTGAGGTACTCCCGCGTGCTAGTAGTTCGCCGGATTTCTCTACTTCGAATCCTGAAGGGCGAGGTTCACTTGTGGATCAAACAATTAATTATCAAATGTTCTGCTCGACCCTGCTATGTTGAAGTACGTCAGTCTTTCGTGGCTTATCTGGATGAAGCATAAAGAAGTTCCAACCAATTGAAGCACAACAACTATACATCTTAGATTGTAGCATGTAAACATTTTTCCCATCTCTCCCGATATTCTGCGTCATCTTTCATTTTTAATCAGCGAAGCCGTAATGTTGTATACCAAGGTAGTTTTTACCTTCGTCCTTCCACTTGTCATTCATGCACAGTTTTTGGTATTCGTGCATCTTCGGATCTTTGTATATGTCCATACTCTCGTAGTTTCTTTTGATCGATTCACTATAATTTTTTCTGCAGCCATCAGTCGTCGCATATGAGGAGTTCTAAATCTTTCTCATCTAGATATTCTGGACGATCTTCCCGAGAAGTTCTTTTCAACTGCCCGTAGTTTGACTGTATGTCTTCTTATTCGAGGTTCATGTTTCAGCTCCGTATAGTTGAGTATTGTGCAATATTGACTCGTATATTTTTCTTTTGGTTGTATTGATGATATTCCTGCCCCAAAGTACTGAGTTCAGCATACCGCTTACCTTTCTCCCATTACCAATAATTGTATTTGAGATGTACAAATTTTATTGTTCCAACTTTTTTCTAAAATGGAGAACAGGTAGCAAAAGTTGTCCACATTCGAGATATTTAAAAAGCTATTTAGTAGCTAGCAAATATCAACTGATTCCTATTAACAGAGTTGGAATTATTGGTGCACGATTATACCGCTTCTGTGCTCAAGCTTAGGATAAGTTTGTTTGTGAATTGCCTCTCGTCTGACTCACAGCGGCGAAGATGAAATTACAATGATCTATAATATACATGATCTCGTGAACGACATTAAATCGTACCGAGTTGAGTAAACTAGTGTTCGGAACATACATTTAGGTCAATAAGGGGCCATCACCTGACGACATTATGAGCATAACTGTGCTTCATAAATCATACGTGATTAATTAAATAAATAAATTTCATTGTAAACACCCCAAGCATGATGGGCAGAATTTGACAATCCTTTCCAGGGCATAGCCAGTTGTGCATCGACATCCCAGTTCTCATATTTAAACGACTATGTAACACATTCTGTGAACATTAATACTGAACCAACGACTGTTTTAAGACCAGTACAGCCATTAAACATGTGGAATTTATGCGATTATGTAAGTATTTTTATTACTGATATATCATTGCTAATTCTGGTAATTTTTTTTCAGTTGTTACAAGGGGAATCTTTGAAATTTGACATGACGTCCAGGGTCTAAATACCCACAAAAATAGGTGTAAAGCATTGCGCCTGTGTGGTAGACAACCCGCATTTCATACGTTACACATGTTGCATAGCGGCAGGCGTTATTAATCAACCTGTGAAAAGACTAAACAATTATTTTCAACGAGAAGAAATGCCCTAAGAGTACCAGACAAAGGCAACCTTTTTTGTTACAGTCTAAATCTTTTTTTCTTAATTTATCAAAAAAACGTTGATTAAAATGCATGGTTAACCATTTTCGAACAATCACAATGACACTTATACGAATTTTATTAATGCAAGAGGGATGATTTTACAAAATGCAAACCAAAACCTTTTAAAGCTTTGTTCATGTAAACTTTATACGAAAAAGTGGTCTTTGATATCACGTGGTTTCTTATTTACGTACATAAGAGCATAATCATAACTCTTACTTTAAAGGTGTGTACCGCCCTTGATAATAACTTTAGGTTATAAGTCATATTGTATGTTTTCGACATATTTAGTCGTCAGGAATCACCTCCTGAAAGGTGTCGGTTTAATTAAGAGTCATCCTCTATAAATTAATGTTTGTTCGTTCGTCTTTCATGTTTTGCTATACCATTTTTCCTATTGCATGAAACTTTGGTGAGTTGTGGTGAACTTTGCTGTCAAAAGACCATATAAGGGGTTAGGCGGAGGGCAAAACAGTGCAGAAGGACAGAACAGGGTAGCAAAAAAATTACTGAAAAAATAATTGGTGAGTTGTGCGTGTGCCTTTGAAGGTACCTGCCAAAAAATTTAATGGGGTCGTGACAAAAAAGAGGTAGAGGGGCAGAACGGGGCATGGGGCAGAACGGCTTACTAAAAAATATTTAGTCATTGCAACGCATGCTGGGACAGACAGACCGCAGTAAAAAATATAGGACTTCATGGACAAACCGTAAAGAGACAATTTAACTTTTTTTATGGCTTTTAAATGTGCTACCTCATGACTGTAAGTTTTGGTTAACAAATGAATTTGTGCTATTAACTCAGAACATATTACTGCATTAATAAAAGTACCGGAATATTGTGTAACATGAACGGCAATGTTGCCAAATATTGAAAGTACAGCTGCGATAATTATGTCTCACGTAAACTAGTGCTCGTTTTCACAGATGACAGATATCACTCCACAAAAATCATTCACAATTTTTTTTTAATGATTTATTGTATTACCTTACTGAACAAGTTAGTGGAAGTAAATCGATGTTGAAAAAACGGCAACATATAAAATAATGGAAACGAAAAGGCAAAGCATAGTGGACCTCTAAATTGTATCCCGTTTCTCCCTCTCCCTTCATTCCGACGCTGCTCCATTCTCAACTCGTACCACGAATCACAAGCGTTGAAAACCTGAACTGTGCAGTGAACTATGCAATAAAACATTAAAAAACCCACAACGTAATATTTTGAATTAAAAAATATAGCAAAAGTACAGAAAGAAGTAGTAAATTCAGCATTTTTTAAAATACAAGAACAACTCGCGGGATTATTTCAAATGTTTTATTACGTAGCCCATAGTATGTTATTTTACATGTGAAATATTTCACGTAGTCAATCAACTGGTTTTCACTATTTGCATGGCAGCAGAACATGCACATTTTGACTTTGACGCACCATTTTGTGAAAAATACGCCAGGTAAAATTGTTTCGTAATAGGAAACTGCACTCACAAGTATCGTCTACAAAACTAACACAATTTCATATATATATATATATATATATATATATATATATATATATATATATATATATATATATATGTGTGTGTGTGTATATATATATATATATATATATATATAAAATTATGGCTTTATCGCACTTGAACACACTTAATGGCACGCTCACTTGTTTATATTTTGACCCTACGATTAGTTTTCAAACCTTAACGGGAGAACATATATCAAAATTCTGTTGGGCAGTTTTGTTTAAATTGCTTTCACGGTGTTGGCAAATTTTGACAAGGCTGTAAATACTACGGTTTTAGATAATTTTTAACTAACGAAATGGTATTTAATTGACTTATTACTCGAAACGGTATAGTTTGTCTTGGAAAAATTACATATTACGGCACAAACTATTTTAAACAAAACTGCCAAACAGATTTGTGATATCTGCGCTTATTTAGGCTTAAAAAAATACCTATAGCAAAAACTGTAAAAACTAGAGAGCACGTGTTCACGTGGCAAAAATTCATAATTTAGAATTTTTACAACACAGTATTAGCTTTATAGACGTTACTTTCTGACTACATTTTCCAGGAGGGAACATTATTTTGCTCTTACAGCCTTCCCATAGCTGCACGTCAGAGTCAAATTTTGCAAGTTGCGGGAACGTAGAAATGACAAAAACTAACTCACTTGCTCGAATTGAAATAATTTACACAGCAATTAGATATTGTGGGCTAAATGCTATAAAACACATATCAAAATCCATTTATTTTGTTTTAAAAATTGCAGAATATGACGAAAATTGTCATCATTCAGAATTTCTTATAAATGCAAATGAATTTCATTGTATATTTTAAAATATTTGAGCATAATAGGCCTGCAATATTTTATTTCAGTGTAAATTATTTAATTCAAGTTGTTAAGTTAGTACATAAATTTTTTGTTATTTCTATGTTTCCGTAACATGCAAATTTTGACGTTTATTTGCCGTATGGGAAGGCTATGAGAGTTAAAATATGATCACACCTGGAAAATGTATTCACGACTAACGTCTATAAAGTTAACGCTATCTGGTATAAATATAAGATTATACATTTTTATGACGTAAACGTCCGTAAGGAAGCTGCCTGCTACGAGTCCTGGCGATACGGCGGGGCTCAAGCCACATTTATAGATATTGCTTTCGGACACAAACCATTTTCAGCAACGTGAAGAGTAACATTTTGCTACACGAATTTAAATGCGTGTGTATGCGTGAGAAGAAAAGGGAGTAAAAAATATGAATAGGTGTTTTGCATTTTTTAATTTTTTAAGACTGAAAGTACTTATTCCCTCTCAATTTTTATGACACTGCAAAACCGACATGGAAAAAAAAAATCCTGTAGTATCGTACACACATAGAAAAATTGTTGATACACTTAACCATGTATAACTTTGTATACGGCAAAACAAGTATGTATTTAATACATAAAAATATTTGTTGACAGAATAATATATAAAAACTTCAAATATAAACTTTACTCATCAAACAAAATCTGTACTTAACTGGGCTAAACCTTCCTGTTAGACAAATAAATCTTCCGGGTTACCAAATATTTAACTGATTCAAGTTTTCCACGCTTGTTTGGTCACATACGAACGTATGCACGGTTAACTGTTCTTTACTCCCGTCAGATATATGGAGTAGGCAGCTCCCTTAAGGAGTCCACCTATTGGTCGTTTGTTAGTGTGAGTGAGGCACCGCGGCAAGGGTGATGTTGACCGGCTCATCTGGCATGGTATCGCCTCTACTGCAGTGCAGTGGTATCGTAGATAACTCGCCTGACTGAAATTTCCTGTGGTATTTATAACATTTTTAAGCAAAGTCCTTTGCATATTTATAGAGTAGTTTCACACGAATCCCGCGAGTAATTTTCCAGATATAATAGTCTGAAAAAGTTGTTTTCAGCCATTTTTCTGGGCTGTAAAATGGTATTTCTATCTGACGTGATGTTTTGTG
Organism: Medauroidea extradentata; assembly: GCA_003012365.1. NCBI lineage: Eukaryota > Metazoa > Arthropoda > Insecta > Phasmatodea > Phasmatidae > Medauroidea > Medauroidea extradentata. The sequence continues at coordinate 33,458 of PNEQ01117036.1, read as the reverse complement.
ACTACAGTCCCGTAATCGTTTCAAGTGTAGGTATTTTCTTTACGAACATCGACACAATGGGTACATGTGGAATTGTATCGTAAAGAAAACGTATTTACGAACACAGAGCAACGCATTTGAAGCTGTGGTAGGCAGCGCCCTTAATCGCTAACAAAAATAGGTATCGTACGTACGCGATAATTATTGTACGAACACGATAGTTCTCGTGATAGCACGACAATTTTCGTAGGCTCGACAACGCTTTTGAAAAGGGTCGTTGAGTTGCTTGCAGAGGGGGCTGCCGTGTGACCGGAACAGCCGGTGGAGGGGATGGAAAGAGGGGAAAGGCAGACGGGGAGGGGAAGAGGCGCTCGGGCGGCCGCAATCAATAACGCGGGGCCGCGAGCCAAGGAGTCGCCCTCGGCCCGTCGCGCTGCGATAGGCGTCCCGTCGTCCCTCCGTGTGCGTGCGTGCGTGCAGGAGGAGGAGCCGGAGGGACTGCAAGGATGCAGCCACCGCCGAGGAAGGTAAGTGCATCATCACACACACGCTACCCTCGTATAAACAGTTCGCGAGAAAGTATGCATTTTTGAAGACCGCCGTGTCTAAATAAAAAAAAATATATTTATTGGGACATCAGACATTAACTTTAAGTTACGATAAATGGGCTTTATGTCTCGTCGACAGCAGGGTAATTGACAGGAGCTGGGAGAGAAGCCAGCCATGGTCTTTGTTACGGAACTATCCCAGAATTCCCCTGGCGCGATTTCGGGAAACCATGGAAAACCGAAATCAGATTAGCTGGAGTCGGGAATCGAACCAGGGTCCTTCCGAATTTGAGTCCGACACGTTACCGTCGCACCACCATGCTCGGTGTTACCTTTTAGTTTCGGTACAATTTTTACACTTCGGTTGTTGCTTAGGCAGTTTTGTTTATATTCAAAAGTGGCTGTTAAGTATACATTATCTGAAAGCTATAACGTAAGTAGGGATTCAAAAGTGCTCACTTAATCCTGAATCATCTATATGAACCCCGGCGCCTGGCTGACCGACCGACCGAATCCCCTACTTGTGTGATCCGTTCGTTCTACGGGTCACGTCAGGTCGTACCATCGTCCTTGCCTTGCGAGGCCTGTGTGCTGGTTGTATATCTCCGCTTTATGGCGACGAGAGAGAGAGAGAGGGGAGCGATCAGGGTCAGACTGCCACGCTCGACGAGAGCCGTATCGCCTCTGCTGGTGTTCCGTTAAACTGGCGTCTTAAGGGCGTCCATGTGCGATAAAATCACGACTTCATGTTTATACGAAATAGTGTTAGTTTTGTAGAACATACTAGTGAGTGCAGTTTCCTCTTACGAAACAATTTTAGCTCGCGTCATAATTTGCGTGTTTTGCATCCATGGAAATAGTGAAAACCAATTGACTTACGTAAGTGAGATAATTCATAGAGAAATTACATGCCACGGGCTACGCAATAAAACATTAAAAAAAATCCTGTGAACTATTTATGTATTTTAAAAAAATTTCTACATTTGCAACTTTTCTCTTGTACATTTGTATTTTTTTTTAATTGAAAATATTCCATTGTAGGTTTTTAAATATTTTATTGCATTGCTCATGGGATGTAAGTTCATAGTGAATTATTTTATTTAAGTAGGTCTGATAGTTTTCACTATTTGCATGGCAGCAGAACAAGCAAAATTTGACTTTGACGCACCGTCGTGAGAAAACTACGAGAGCTAAAATTGTTTTGTAATAGGAAACTGTACTCACAAATATCGTTTACAAAACTAATAATATTTCATAAAAATATAAGATTTGGATTTTGTCGCTTAAGGTAGCTGCCTGCGTAAACCGCAGATAGGCGTGCAGAGGTTTGACCGTTAAAATATTATTCGAAAGTTGGTAAACATGCGCGAGTGGTACATGTTTTGGAATAGCTTTCAGAGTACGCTACACGTGTTAAAACCCATTACGGGTTTACCATTACACATTAAAGCATATTTTCTAGCGGCCAAGAATGGCGAAAATAAGTTTTTTCCGGTAATTTTTAGGTATGAAAATCATAGCGCAGAATCTTTTAAAAGGTATAGTCGTACCACGGCCGTAGAAGAACAGGTCTGGACACTCGCCTGGAAACTTGACCCCCTTGTTGCTTGGCTGTAGTTCACCAAGTTACCGATAATATTGTGTTTTATTGGCGCTTCAGTTAGGGCGGTCGGACTCAAACTCCGCCCACTTCCTTTCAATTTATCAAAACGTATTTTTTTTTTATCAATTTACGAAATACTTCCTTCGCTCACAAATTTAAGAAAAGGCTCCAGCAATCTTTATTTACTTTATAAGTAAACAATGGAAAAAAAAAGTGGGCGGAGTTTGGGTCCGACCGCCCTAACTGAAGCGCCAATAAAACAGAATATTCTCGGTAACTTGGTGAACTGCAGCTAAACGACAAGAGGGTCAAGTAAAATACAGTGGTAGATAGGCGAGTGTCCAGACCTGTTCTTCTACGACCGTGAGCCGTACACAATACACCTTTGTCTTTAAGGCTTCTGCCTACCTCAGAGCTCCGGCGGCAGCAAGGATAGGGCGTTTCAGGTTAAATTATATTCATAAATATCTCAGTCACTTTCAAACCTACATATATGCCACCACTGACTTTTTTGTTCAGTACGATACGGCCCACACTGCTACGGAATCTTTTAGCAAGTTATATCAATACCCTGAAAACTATGAGCAAATAAGTGTTTTTATGCCGATTAAACACTAGAAACCCCGTACTCATAAAATTATTTTCACATTTTCGTTTACGTAGCAGTATTCTCCTCTTCTCAATGCAGAAAATGGTTTCCATCCGAAAGTGATATCTCAAAGGGTGACTGAGCTACACGGAATTTAGTTTAACATGTAAAACCCTATCCTTGCTCCCGCCGCGCTCCGAGGTAGGCAGAAGCCTTAATATGACGTCGTAAAATGAAAGGGTCACCGCTGAAAGTCTCATAAAGGCAGGTTGTCGGGGGACTGCACGCTAGTTCAATGACGTGCGTCTAGAGGCTAGGTGGAAGCGTGATGCGTGTGTTGTGTCGACCTTACCGCTTCCGCACTTCTCTTAAGAGCCACGAACATGAAAATTATGTTCTCGCAGGCGACCACCTTAATGAAACTTAAAACAGCGACGCGAAAGTCTTGTGTATGGTTAGTATGTCATTAAGGCTGTTCAAGTGCAATAAATTCATAATTTTATATTTGTAGGAAATAGTGGTAATTTTGTAGACGATACTTGTGAGTGCAGTTTCCATTTACGAAACAATTTTAGCTCTCATAGTTTTCTCATAACGGTGCGTCAATGTCAAAATTTGCATGTTCTGCTGCCATGCAAATAGTGACTGGATTCAGTTTATTAGACGTACTCCATTATAAATTGAATGACTGTAAAAAAAAACTGAACAAATTATTTTTATATGTTTAGTTTTTCTTTGACAGTCATTCAGTTTGCAATGGAGTACGTCTAAGAAACTGAATCCAGTCATGCACTCCCATTGCACAGTTCTTTCAAAGATCATATGCAAATAGTGAAAACCAACTGACTTACGTACGTGAAATAATTCACACTAAAATAACATGCTATTGAATACGTAACAAAATATTTGGAAAAATACCGCGATCTTTTTTGTAATTTAAAAAAAAATTGCTGAATTTGCAACTTTTTTCTGCAATTTTGCGATTTTTTCAAAATTCAAAATATTTCGTTGTGGGGTATTTTAATGCTTCATTGCATAGCTAATTGGTTGTAAGTTCACAGTGAATTATTTTGTTTAAGTAGGTCAGTTGGTTTTCACTATTTGCATGGCAGCGTAACAAGCAAATTTTGACTTTGACACGCCGTTATGAGAAAACTATGAGAGCTCAAATTGTTTCGTAAGAGCAAACTGTACTCACAAGTATCGTCTAAAAAACTAACAATATTTCATATAACTAAAAAATTATGATTTTATCGCACTGTAACACCCTTAAGAGGCCGTGGCAGTGTTTCAGGCGCATGTATGCAACCCGCATTAACTCCAAATAAATCAAGGCTAATTTTACGTTCTCTATAGCAATAACAGTATTACAAACGTCAACGATTTTTTCGGGCTTTATCAAAGATACAGCCGTTATTAATAGAGCTGCGTTCTGCAAAATGAAGCATAACAAGCGGTTACATTAGCAACGTGATACCATAAAAACGTTTAGTAAAATTTGTAGCAACCATTAATTGTACTTGACTTCGACAAACGCAGCAAAAATAAGAACGACTCTGTCTCTTATAAAACGTGAAAATAACGTTGATATTTGTAATACTCTAATTCCTATAGAGTACGTAAAATTAGCCTTGATTTATACGGGGTTAATGCGGGTTGCATATATGCGCCTGAAACACTGACACGACCTCGGTCAACGCATGCTTCTAATTTTGTTTTTAGTATCAGAGTTGGAATTTTTGGAGATACGGTAAAATGCAATTAAAAAAAATGTTTTTAGACATTTTGAATAGCTATGAAATAAGCATGCCGCATGATTCTTAAACTATAGAAACACAATTTCAAAGATGTGTTTGTTTCTTGGACAAATGAAATGAGAATAAGTTGAGCGGTTTCCCGTTAAAGGAATAGGCATGACATGCCACAACACAGTCAAAGCGCTGGGTAAATAACCTTCGCCACTGTAGAATTTCCACCTTTGACGCGTGGGAACAGCGTAGCGATAAGAGCCAGTGTCCCACGCTTGACCAGAAACATATCGCCTCTATTTGCAGCGCGCCAAACTGGCGTGCAAGGTTTTCTTTTTAGTATTTTTTCTACGGGACTTTAAGCGGTGACCATAACATTTTATATTTGGATAGTATGAAATAAAGACCAATGCATGCCTCTCGCTTTGCACTTTACGAATTCAGGTAACATTTTCGGAGTTACATCAGCCTAAAAAAAACCGTTTTGATCCATTTTGATAGGCTCGTAAATCATGTTTCTAACAAGCGTGCTGAATTTTTGAAAACATAGCAGCATAGTTTCGAGTGTGAGTTCTTTTCGTAGATAAAAATAATATAAATAAGTTAAGCGGTTTCTGGTAAAAAAGAATACGCGTGACACGCTGCAACGCCACCCATGCGCCAGTCGAGGATTCCTCTTAAGGGCGCTGCCAGCCAGGTGTTTCAAAAGTGCTGTAATGTGCGGGGTAGTTACGTTTTTATACGAAACTATCCCACATACGCCCACTGTGCTAACGTACGAAAAGAAAACACACTTCTTACAAGGACGAAATGTCATTTTTAAGACAATGCTCATATAAAAGTACTGTTTCGAACTCCTAGACCATACCTAAAACGAAAATTTCCGACTGCAGTACTTTAGAATGTACTAACCGAATGTACGCGAAATTTGGATACAATCTTGCACGGAACTTTGCTGCAGACTTTCCACCAGTAAAATTGTAAGGTCAACGCTTTATGTCCCATAGTAAAATGAATCGGCGGGAATCGTACACGCTAGTTGAGCCCTTGGATCGTTGTGGCGATGTGGCGTTAGATCGCTCTTCAAGGGCACCCTTATGCCTCTGTTGCTTCTGAACATCTAACACGCAGGTAGGCGGCGACCTTAATTACTGACATCTCGAACCTGCATCGTGCATATTTTTATGCGTGTTAACAGTTCCCTATAATGACAGTTACTATCTCACACTATCGTGATAGGTACCATCATCGGTAAAACGATGCTTTATATATTTCCAACCAGGATATTCTCAGACTCGGTCGTTATTTTGTTAGTCAATGTAACTCGAGCCATAACAACATCCTTACTTACTCGACGTCGTGAACTTCTTGTATTTTCTCCTTCTATCCGTGTTGACTTATTAAATTCATCAATATAATACTAACGTAACTCAAAATATGTCATTTAAAGAGAAATGTAGTTATAACTTGTACATACTTTCTAATTTTTGGATGATTACAGTGTAATAAAATCATAACACCAAATGTATTGCCATTGCACTGAAAAATAACTTCTGCTGTTTATCATCATGCTGCATTAATAGTAGAAATGTTAGCCTGGGCACTAATCATTACTAGAGACCTGAACAACTCGCGTTTTCTTTTAGGCGCAAGCTAGAGTTCCAGCAACTATAGATCTGTATCACGTTCATAATTGTCCGTTGACTTACTGGACACTTCCTGGAAGTAGCTGAGCCAATAATAATACTATACCTGAATACTGGCCCATTTCACTGTAAGCGAGCAGCTAATAAACAGTTGCTGTCTGCACGATTTCACATATATTCTTGAAAGCTAGCCTACATGTCAGTGAACCCGAGAATTTTTCCGGCCTCTAATCATTACTGTTATTTGGCAAAGATGCTAAAAACTAAACTTTTTTTTTAATGCTTTTCTTGATTGTGTTAGTATTGCATTTGGTAGAGAAAAGTATCCTCTATTTAACAACATACAGAAATAAAAAATGTTGAATCTCTATTTGTGTTGGTATTGTATTGGGGGTGCCATATCATGTAACCTGTTGTGCTCGTATATGTATGCTCAATCACTTTACTAGGTTAACCCGAGCTCCAGGTTAATGTCAAGAAGTCTACAACCCATACAGGGTCACGTGATTTTATTGAAGCTTGAAATCCTAGTCGGATTACTTTTCCAACGCTTGAAGCTGACATTTTTTCCTGCCCATGTTAACCTCGTGACTTACTGAAACGGCCTTACGCATCGTATTTGGATCACGATGCCTCACCTGGCTATAAACCCTCAGATAACGGGACATGCGTTATTACACAATGATGTGACAAGTCACACAGAAATACACTTTCGTTGCCACAACAAAATTTTGTTTAAATACGTTCCACTGAAACTTAACTTTGCTGCAAAGTTGTACATCTTTCGGTGAATAAATCTTGCGTTACTACCACGGTTGTAGAAGTACAGGTCTGGACACTCGCCTATCTACACATTTATCTTGCTTGACCCTCCTTGTTGTTTGTCCAAGTTACCGAGAGTGTTGTGTGTCGTTGGCGCTGCAGTCAGGGCGGTTGGGCTCTAACTCCGCCCACTTCTTTCCATTGTTAACATTATAAAGTAAATAAAGATCGCTGGAGCCATGCTTTAGGACTGTGAGCGAAGGAAGTATTTAATAAATTTATATAAAAAAATACGTTTTGATAAATTGTTTATCTTAGTGGGAGGGAAGTGGGCGGAGTTTGGGCCCGATCACCCTGATTGCAGCGCCAAAGACGTACTACATTATCGGCGACTTGGTGAACTGCAGGCAGACAACAAGGGGGTCAAGTTTCCAGGCGAGTGTCCAGACCTGTTCTTCTACAGCCGTGATTACTGCAAAGCAAAGGAGGAAACTTATCTTTTGTGTCACGTTTTGTCTTAAAAAAAGTTTTCTTTGAAAATTATATACGTTTCTTTGTAACAACGATAATATTTTTTTTTCAACATAAAGCTTGTGTTAAATATACAATGATTCTAACAAATTATGCTAATAATAACATAATTTTTGTTACCATTACTGTAACTTTAAAGCAACAAATTTTCTTTGCGACGAAGTAACTTAGTGGCATACAACTAAACAAACATTTTGTTGTTGCAACGAAAGTGATTTTACTGTGTAAATGTAAATTGTTTTGTAAGTTGTCTACTACAGGTGCATAAGCCGCTTAACTCTTCAAACTATGTTATGTTAGAAAAACCGTACTCTACGTGTTTACGTACCGTAAACAGGGGATACTTCGAACATTTTCTAGGTTACTTTGACAATTTAACATATTCGTTTTTGGGTTTTCTGGTAAATAAACAGATAATCTGAGCCGAGTATTTTAAATAATTCCTTTTATCCTTATAGCTAATGCTTGAAACTTTCGTCATTAAATATCATAAAAACCAAAATTTTGAGTTGTCAAAGTTACCCCCCTAGGTCAACCCCGGTGTACGGTATTTATCCTGACCTACATTTGGTTTCCCTGTGTCCCTTGGATTGCTTTGTCCAGCTTTTTTGGGTTGTTGCGGTATACGTTTGCTGCAGATCTACATTATATCAAACAGTCAAGTAAAGGGCCCTCCCTACCTGCACTTAAAATATGTTGCAGCGAGCTGCGATTATTCTTTTTTTGCTGTAACTACTAAACGTGAATTATATTAGTATATCTACGAAAAGAACACACACACTTCAAACTATGTCACTCTTGTTCCAAAAATTCAGCACGTTTATTTAAAACGTCACTTTCCGGCCCCTAAAAATGGCCAAAAATGGTTTTTACAGACATCCGTATCAGTAAAAATAACAACCAGATTCGAAAAACATAACTAGCCTCAAATAAAATAATGTTGTCACCGCTTAAAGTCCCATAAGAAAAAGGATAATATTAAGGCACTGCACGCCAGCTGAGCTTGCGCGGAGAGGCGATAATACATTACATACGTCGGCCAACGGCAACCTTACCGCTCCTGCCTCACGCACACACAAACGTAGCCTATATAGGGAGGTCCCTTAATGTTCCGTGTCACTACTTTGCGCTCCGGCACGGCCTATTCTAATCATGTTAAACTGATTTACATCACACAGCTCGTATATCCGTGTCTATTTGAATGTTTTAAGACTCCTGCGGCTACTGTGTACTTTATGCTAACATAACAGTTGCCTATTACTATCACTCCTACATCTTTGGGGCGTTCATTACTATCACTCCTACATCTTTGGGGCGTTCATTACTATCACTCCTACATCTTTGGGGCGTTCATTACTATCACTCCTACATCTTTGGGGCGTTCATTACTATCACTCCTACATCTTTGGGGCGTTCATTACTATCACTCCTACATCTTTGGGGCGTTCATTACTATCACTCCTACATCTTTGGGGCGTTCAGTTTAGATGCTAAGCAATTTTTTTTTTCGTGAGGAGTACGCGAGTGGATATGTCCGTGTTACAAAGAAACTTTCTGTTTATATAAATGAATATACATTTCTTCATTGTGATAGTATCTTGATTTTATGACACAGTGAGCCAGTATTTTATACCAAATTCATCAAACCCTGTTAGATTCTACACATATTATACTCTACAGGTTCTGCATACATATTCTACATTCAGGGTAAACCTACCCTGCTTTGTCATACTGAAGCTTCGAACTTCAATACCAGATATACGTTAAACATTTTAATTGTGATATTATTACCGAAACTACGCATGCCTGCTCTCTGTCGGTAACCTAGAGAACTCGGTGTACATGTCCTTCAGAATGTTATGAAGCACGCAACGTGATTTATCACGATATTGCGTTTATGGCCGGTTAACCCTATTTGTGACTCTGACGCGGTATATCAATCAAGATTAAATACTGTTTTAAATGGTTTTGCTGTCATATTTTGCATTTATGTTACGGCTGATTGTACGTAATATTTAAATTACATCAACAACGTAGCAGCTCTTGTACGCTTTACTCAGCCTCGTTTCAAAATTTTACGTCATTATTGGTGACACTGGTAAACTGCGAGAAATGTCGATTGTTTGCTAGGCTCCAACATGCTATGTGTAAAACTGAAAGTTTCTGCACCTATATTGGCTATCGTTTATACGAAGCACTGCGTCCCTCTTCAATAGACCCAATTATAACTGTACAGTTTTAACACAGAACGTGTGTGATTTGCCAGAAACTGTTCACACGTGTCACGATTGAGATACTACAGTTTATTGCAGATTATGTTAAATATTTTCGCAACTTTCCAGTGTCTCTAATCATTATCTGTCATACAATTATTATTTTGATACAGACATTCAATATACGTATTCACTTGAGAGCTTGTTTCTCAGTTAACTGTGTCCATGAACTGCGCAGTTTGAAAATGAATACCTTGTCGATGCTCGACTAACTGTTAAATATTCAGTAACAATAATGTATCTACAGCCATTTTGAATATATTAAAAATTTTATCAAACCTGTCATTTAAACTCCCTGAAATATCAGAAGAGAGATGCATGTGTTTCAATGGACTGAAAATCGAGTGACAATCGTGACGTACACTTCGCGGGCTCAATTCGGTTTGTTTGCCCATACATTGTCTTAACCTGAACATAGAAATATAAGGTAAGGGAAGAAGAAGCAAGAAAAGTTACTCTGCACTTATTTCTCAACCCCGCAATAATAAAACCACAAAATATTACTACAAAATGATTACAAAATAACCATAGGAAAGTAATAAAAGTATAACTTGGAATGCAATCAATAGGACCTAAGAAAATACTGACATTTTGAAATACAATCCCACGTCTCCAATCATTAGTATTTGACGTATCAGCCATTGAACCACAAGTAGCGTCGTGAATAATATTTGATGCTTGATTGTGAATTGTTATTAAACAATAACGGCCTCCATCTTACCCAACAAATAATTTTTACCCCTTTCATTACCAGAAGTGGTGCTGCGGTGCTGTGTAGTCCAGTTGTGTCTGATTGTATAAAGTAATACTACTAGTATTTTCCTGTAAACGTTAAATAAAAATTCATGGTAAAGTAAACGTTTACTGTTAAAAACATGTAGGTAAAAGTTGTTACGCTGCAAAGTCGGCAGAACGTAAGAAGGTTTCGTATTTAATAAACTAATGCTGTTTCCATATGTTGATTTTCCATCAGTGCACTGAAACACTAGGAGTTCTAATACATTGTATAACGTCATTTAACAGTACTTAGAGCCCAGGGAAGTTTAACGTATTTTATGAAACGTTAAAAATTAAAAGGTTTGATTTCTGTGAAATCTTGTCCACTACAAAATTAGGCTTTAATAGACGAAGTTGAATTATTGAAGTATTAATTCATGTGTCGAAAAATACTAGATATTTTCAGCTTTCATAACCAGTGTTGGACCATATTTACAGGCCAGGTTTTAGATACTCATAAAGAAAAGTTTTATCCTTTATAAACTTAAAATATAGAAGCTAAATTTTTAGGTGCCAAAAATACCAGGAATTCCAATTATTACAAACCACGTTTTGAAGTAAACAAAAAAAAAAAAGTACTACACAGCAACGTTGGTAGGTGAAGACGTTAACATTTATATTATATTTTCATGAAATTTATTGTAAAATTTTTAAATTCGATTCAAAACGCAAAACCTTCATTACTCGTAACAAAGAAGCATATTGTAAAACACGCGTGGTATGAATAGTACGAATGCCAGTGTAATACCTAATTAGAAATATATTTGCAGTTCCCGGAACGAAACAAAGCCATGCTACTAATGACTGCGAACAAACACAACGGCTGTATTGCAAACGCCCACCCCCAGTCCAATAATTTGCCAGCCGTCACTGGCAAGGGGAGAAAAAATAAAACCATTGTACTTTCACAAACAAAAGCTTGAAAACAATTTATGAAAACATTTTCCAGTTATATGAGAATGTTGTGAGTCTCTTAAATAAGCGTTTGAAAATATTTTTAATGGTATATAAAATTACTGAAAGTATGAAAGCAATGTGATATTAACAAAGTGTACAGAGTGTTCGATGTAAAACTAAATCAACTTGGTTTATTAATTAAATTAAATTATATATGCGTGTGCGTGTGTGTGTATAAAATAATTCACTGACTGACATATCAAACTGCAGCCTAAACCGCTGAACCTAGAAACGTGAATTTTTTTTGTGTGGGTTCCCCTCAGGTCGTAAACGAGCACTAAGAAGGGATTGTTCGAAATTCGACTACTTAGAGGGTGAAAAGGGGTGAAATGTGTTTTCTAAGATTCGTCTACATAGCTTGAACTCGACGGCATATCGTTGTAACTTTTACTTCAATGGGTCAATCATAAAAACGCATCTTAGCCAATTTCAGGATTTTTCGAAATTATATATTTAAGAAGATGAAAAGACCTGAAATGTGTTTTCGATTAATTACAGATATCTATCGAACCCTTTTGGGCATAGAGTTACTTTTCGCTTAAAAATTATGCTTATGCAAATTTCCGAAAAGTAGTTTTGGAATTTTTCGAAATTCGACTCCCAAAGAGTAAAATGGGAGGAAACGTGTTTTTAATAAATAGTCTGTACAGGTCGAACCCAATGAGCTATCGTCGTGATTTTAACTTAAATTTGATACGTATTTAAACGTCTAATATGGGACTTCAAGACGTTTCGAAATTCTTTAATTTAGGGGGTGTTTGATTACTCACAATATCTATCGAACCAGTGAATATATAGAAATGATGATTGCTTCAGAGTGATGTTTGCGTAAAGACACAAAATAGTGTTTCAGGATATTTTCCTAATTCGACACCAAAGAGGTAAAAAAAATGGGTAACTTGTGTTGTTTATTCGTGATATATATAATCCCACTGAACTAAACGATATCAGAATAATTTTTGTTTTAGATTAATGCTTACTTAAATACCTTGAATTTAATTTTGGATTATTCGAAATTTAACATCTAATTGGGTGAAATGAAACTGTATGAAAGGTGTTATCAATTAATTGTCTATCACGAATCCATCAAGCTATCGTCACGGTTTCCACTTAAATGTTGTGCCTATACAATAGCCGCAACTGTTTGTAAAGTATTGATCGAAATTCGAACCCTAAGTAGGTGAAAATATATGAAATGTGTTTCAGATAAATCCTTAGTTGTTATCGGATCCGTTCATATAAAGAATTGCTTTTCGTTTTAGGATGATGAATAAGGAAATTCCCGTAAACATATTTCAGGACATTTCTGAATTTGAACTCTCATTTTTTTAAGTGATTAAATATGTTTTAAAATTAACATCACCTCGATTCTATATTTATACAAATTTTTAACATGTGATTGTAGTATTTTACGAAATACGATTACTAAAGGGGAGAGAAAGCGTGAAATTAGTTTTCTGTCACCCTATGACCTCTACCTAATAAGTTGAGAAATCTAGATGTTATTTGCTTCAGAATAATGACCACGAAATTACGAAAATAATTATATCAGTTTTTCTACTCATGAAATAACTCTCACTTACCAGGCGGGAAACGTAGTCTTTGTAAATCTTCCAAAGCGGACTGTATGAAAAAGCAAGTACGGCCGCTGAGAAATAATTTATTAGGACGTTAACTATTATATATTTACGTATTGTTGTACAACGTCTGTGTGCGCAAAGATTGAATATTTTAATTATTTTAAATTAACGGTACGTATTGAGGACACAGTCATCAAAGCACTCTTAAAATTTCTTGTAAAATTTACAAGGATTTTCTTTGTACTTTTACAAATCCTTGTAAAAGTACAAAGATTTTATTTGTAAAATCATTGGTTCGTGAAGTTACAAAGGTAAACTTTGTAATACTACAAAGGAATTATTTGTACCTATACCGACTGTTAATTATTTTGTAAAATATGGCAAGGCACTTCTTCGTAGTTGTACAAACTTTTGTAAATGTTGAAAAGTTTTCCTTGTATTATTATTATTTTATAATATTAAAAGGATTCTGTTTACAAAAAACTTAGAAAAAATATTTAGCCTACAAAAATCGTAAGTTCGCCGGAAATTACTTATACAAAGATCGAAACCTCTGAAAAGTATTTTTCTGGAATAAAGTTAATGTTTATGTTAATTGCGTGCGAAGAAAGAATTATTACTGAACTGTACGTTGAATGTATACAAATAAATAAAGTCTGAAAGATACAGAAGTCACTGTGGTCTAGTGGTGCCGACCTCCCGTAGCTCGGTTGGTTGAGCGGCCGAGTTAGATTTAAAGGGTCCTGGGTTCGATTCACAGGTCTAGCTGGGTGTAAAATTTGTGTTTGTCCGTTTGAGTCATTACTGTCAGTCAACAAACCTGTCACAGCTGGGGATTTGTCTAATAATAAAGTTGTATAGGGGGGATGCTTGGCTCGTTGGCGGTGTTGAGACCTCGCCAAGGTTCCTAACATAAAAAAAAATGGTAACATTGCGTAGGTCCTAAGCGTAGGGTGAGTGGTTCGAAACTTAGCCCCTCCCGAGTTTTTTTTTTTTTTTTAAATAATTTTATATATACGTCCTTTATTCAAAAGTTATTTGATAAATAAGTTCAATGTTATTTATGAAGTACAATGAACATTTAAATTTATTTTTTTCCTTATTGAAAGTGCAGCTACAAGGCTCGTTCTTGTAATTCTACAAACGTACTCTGTATTTTATTACAAGGACAACCATTGTAGTTTTACAAGGCATTTCTTTGGCAACTGTGTTTCCAAGGATTTTCTTTGTAAAAATACAACACATTTTTTACAGTGTGGCTGTGCTCAAGGTAAATGAGTCATCATAACACATGTACTACTTATCATCCGAATACTATCTCATATTTAAGGTCTGGTTTGCTATGACTGTCGTTGAGAGTCACGGGTAGACTTAGTACAGTTTTTCATATGGGGAGCTTATAGCTACTTAGCAGGGGCGTCATTTGGGGCTACAGGGGGGGGGCAAATGTCCCCCCCCCTGGATTTGGAATTTCATGTGTATTAATATATTGTTTGTATTTTTAAATTTAAATAATGCTAACTTAAGCACATAAAACTGAAGTTTTATTATTAAAGCATCTAATTTATACATGCTTAATTAATTAAAAAAGGTGCAACAAGGTCACTGTCGCCAGAAAACAAAATCTTGCCCCCCCCCTACCACCCTAGTAAAACCTGAAATGACGCCGCTGCTACTTAGCCTATTGTAGATTAAGTTCAACCTGCGGCGCGTACACACTGGCGAGCAGAGTGTTTCGCGAATAGCTCGTGAGCCGCTCGCAACGTGTTCGCGGTAAAATTAGTTTCAACGAACCTCCAGCGATCCACAGGACAGCCGAACCAACAAGGAGATCGCAACGAGCGGATGATAGTCTACTGATAGCAGGGAATGTTCGCGAACACACGAACATGCAGCGAGCGCGTCCAGACTGGCGCTGCGAATCCCTTTGTGTTCGTCGAAAAAAAAAAACCGACTTTCTTCGGATCGTCGCGAACGTCTCGCGTGCGGTTCGTAAGGCGCTCGTATGTCGCTCAGGACAACGTATAAGCTGGCGAGCATGCTGCTAACGAGCGGTTCGCGAACCGCTCGGCTCGCAAGTGTGTACGCGGCCTTACACTTTATAGCCAAGCGTACAAAGAAGTCTTCAATTCAAGTAAATATTCGCTGTTACGAGTAATACACGCTGGCAATGCCGCGGGCGGTCTGCTAGCCTAAATAATTAAAGTGAATGTTTGTTTGCCTTCTATACGGTCCTATACCAGTCTTCCGATTGCGGAGAAATGTTGGTGAGTTGCGCGTTCACCCACGAAGATTTCTGCAAGAAAAAAAAATTAAGGAAGGGGGGGGGGGGTTGCAAAACGATGAAGTATGAAAAAAAATTTGATGAGTTGTGCGTGCGCCCGTGAAGGTTTCTGCCAAAAAATATCGGAGGAAAAAAAAGGGGGGGGGGGTCAAAACGGTGTACAGTTGCAGAACGGGGTACCCGAAAAAATTATTGAAACATTTTCCTTTTCAAAATGTTCATAAAACGGACATTAATGACCCTTAACACAGTTTTGCATCATTTAGCACTTTTTAAAAACAATTTTGTTTCAAAAATTATATCGCATCTAAACGGAAACCAGCGAACGAAGTCGCGGGTGCCAGCTAGTAATTGTATACTTGAGAAGATGTTGGTTGGGTGACGGTTGCAAATATTTTAAGAAGTAGTTTGTAAACATACATATATACAGTTTCACATGTATATTTCCAAGCAGTATGTTGTAAATTCTGTGATGTTTGGGTAAAGTGGGATAAGTCAACAAATGGTGTTTCGAGTAAATCAAAACAGAAAGTTTGAAGATGTACTGTGTATAGTGGAACATACAACGTCCAAAATTTAATTATTTACCTTCATATAACCATTAGAGTTACAGCCTTTTACCCATACCTACAAAATACCATTATAATGTGCTCCCATCTGTAACACAATTTCCTCGTCTTTCGAGTTGTACCCCTCTTACCCGAACACCACATAATTTTTCAATAATTGTTCCCAGGGTAAATTTTTTTGGAAAGTAGTACATTTAATTTGCAAAGTAACTTACATGAATGTTTTGAGTGATCATGTTCTGTGTACTTACTCTTAATCAATTTCCATCTTAACAAGCAGCATGTACCTGGAGGGATTGTAAGGAGTACTGAATGTCGTCACTTCTCCTTACCCAAAATACCGCTCACTAATTTCACATTATGAGGGCGTGGTACATAATTCAACGCTAAAAGCATTAATCTATAACTGTAGGTTTCTTGAAGCCAATTTGCGAAAGTTAAACAATAGCAATCCTAGACAATAGTTTTAGCCAACGTTTTAAACAAAATTGTTTCCAGTGTTACGAACTTCTGAGGCACAATCTCTTGACGCCGGAACCTCGTGCATTATAACTGCGGCGCAAGAGATCACACGTAACGAATTAGTAATTCTGGATAAATATTTACTCATAAAGTAGGCAAATACCATTATCTAGGCTTGTCATTAAGTATTTGATCCTCATTGGCTTCGAAAAAAGCGTAGAAATCAATCGATGTTTTCGGTGTTTATTTATCTACCACGCACTCTTAAGGCGTGGTGAAGGGTTTGTTCGTGTGTTAGGCGAATATCGATGTGGCGATACGAGCGATGTTGGCCGGCACATGTATTATGAAATCGCCTCTACGCTCAGAGTTGTAAACGCGCGCGCAGTGTTCCTACAGTAACGTTTTTACTGTGGGACTTTAAGCGGTGACCCTATCATTTTATTGAACGAGTCACTGTAGCAAAGGCCAATGTACTTGTAGACCTCAATGTCGAACAATTTCGTTACATATGTCTTGACAAACAGCCGCGTGAAAAATCCGATTTTAGCCCAGTTTGAGGGATTTAAAATAATGTATATTCAATGAGTGTGGTGTCTTGAAAGTCACATTCACAAGTAGTGTGAAGTGTGTTTTCTTCTCGTAGATAAGCACTGTGGACGCACGTTTACTGGTCTCTGAGGAAGAACGTAACTTCGAACACGCCCAAAGCAGTTCGAGCACCATCCAAGTGGCTTTAGTTTTGCAGTGGTTTCGAATTTTTTTTATTTAACGGGAATTAATACATATATCAAATTTTCATCTTACAGTTTTTACACATATATACCATAGTTTGTAGTTTGATTTTTCTGTTTTTATACACCAAACGTATTTTGAGATTTTTGCCCCTGAAATGTCACATATTTTGTTGTCAAAATAAGCCAAAATGAAGCAAAATTTTTTTTTTTTGCTAGAAAACGGTACATTATTTTGAAAAACGCTCTGCCAGAATTGTGTATCGTATGACTGTATACAGTCTCAAGTTTTTTCTTAGCATTTGGTTAAAAACTATTCGAGTTGTTTGCAATTGTTTGAAATAAATGAAAGATCACGGCCTAAAGGTAGGGTATCAATCGCAACGTCGTATTATTTTATATTTCTCTTTTTTTATAAATACTGAGAAAAGAAGGGTAAAATTCACGATTACAGTGTGAATACTCTTTATCTTACGCCAAAGTACAAGCATGCATGTGAACTACTAACGAATATTCAGGCCGCAATCAGACAAGCATTTTTTTGTTTGATATTCATAACTGTCTCGACTGGCAGCGGCCTAAACACACGATAAAAGTTAAACTGCTATGCTTGAACTGTGGTGCGAGGAAAATAGAATTTACCCAATAATCGCAAATTTTACACTTTTTCCTTCGCAGAATTGTAAACAAAAAATAATTCAATACGGCGACTGATACCTCACATTAAGCGGTTAAATTAAGTAACCTGCTGGTGTAAGGAATTTTTGCTCAGTCGTGCGACACGGTATCAAAATGTTAATTCCTAAAACCCTGCAAGATATTCAGGGTATCGTGACTTACTGTAAGTTTGAAAACTCTGATCGGGTTACTTCTTAAACAGTGCCTAAAGCTGAAATTTCCTTCTGCCTAGCTTACCTAGTTAACGTAACCGCCTGTAGTGAACATGGAGTTCTCGACTCGACACAGAACCATGTAAATCTCCATACGGACACTCGCGTACAATCTAATTCGAACATAACATTTCTGGGCTCTCATAAACTCACAAAACAAACACTCTGTAAAACGCACTAGTCAGCTATCCAAGAGACAAAAGTAAGTTATCCTTCAAATAAAAAAAATGCAACATTATTTTTCTTTTGCAATACCACAGGAGCCGTGGGCTACATCAATGTCGCTTTAACAAGGTACAAAGAAATCCGAACTACAATGCTTACGTACGCTCATCAGAAAATATAAACCCGAAAAACAACTCCACCACGAAATATAATTTCTTAGCACTACTTTTAAAAAACAGAAAGCCTTTAGTTTAAATTCAAGAAACTTCAAAAACTCTCTATGCTGGTATTCGTTTACTTGTTTCATGTTAACACAAACGGAAAGAATTCTATACAAAATAACATGGCAGAGCTCTGGACTTACAGTAACGTAGCATAAGCAGTGCTTAAGTACATCGGCCGGCAACGTTTGAAGATGTAAGCAATACCACACTCGAGCCGCGACAAAGCTGGCCAACGTTACCCACGGCGCACGCGCGGTAGGAGGGACGGAGGAGGGGAATGCAAAGAGGGGGCACGGGAACAAAATATAACTATTGGAGAGGTACAAGGAGAAGGAAACGACCCGAGACAAACAATTAGCAGCACCGTCGGCGAATTAGTTCCAAAATATTCACACTGCACCGCCCCACTCAACTCCTGAAAGCCAGTGCAACCACCCGATCACGAAGATCCCTAGTCCTGTTAAACATCAGTCAGACATTCACAGTCTCTCTCCCTGCCACCGCTACCAAATATATATTATTAAAAACTTCTTCAGCAACTAATGACATTAAGGATTTCGTACAGACGGCAGAATACAGGAAGGTGCAACTGTAAACAAATTTACATATATATTGTAGGTTAGATGGTAACTATGTTTGGTACAGGCGCCTTGGTAATTATCAGTGTGTGTTTCGTGTCTTCTATCATTCAAATTTAAACATTTCTTACTAAACATGTCCCAATACCACCCTTTCTCTCGTCGTTTGTGACCTTCTTCTCCTGGCATACATAGATAATTATACAGTTATAATAATTGGCTTTGCTTGGAAACTTGCATTCTATAACACTTATTACATTCCATCAATATTGGATGCAACCAATTTTCATTGAACCCATTGCCAAGAAAGAAGCAAACTAAAACTACTATATCATGCCTCCTTAAATATTTCTTAAAAATTGTCTTCCTAATATACATCGGTATCTTGCTGTAGCCACCAACACCTGATATAAATGCTGCCCAATGATTAACATCGCCTATCTGGAAAATATGACATAGCAGCATAATCAATCGTCATGTAACCATTAAAGTACAAGAGATGACATTCGCTAATACGCAAGAACACACGTAATACAAGTGTAATCTCGACGAATCACACGACGAACAGGACAATCATGTCAGTTCATTTAGATGTCTAGCAAGACGAGGAGAACAGGACGGCGCAGTTGTGCAGACGACGCGGGCTGCAACTAGCCGCACCCAGAAGTACAGCGGGTGGCAGGCAGAAGAGTCCGCAGGCAGCATCACTAGTCTGATATGGCGGCGTATCCCATGTTGGAGTGCTACGTCTGGCGGGCAGCGGGTAGGTGGAACCTGCAAACAGCTGACGTAGAAGTCTCTTGAAGAGGCACACATATCTCAGAATTTTTGGGAGCATGAAAACAAAACAGAATACCAGCAGAACAAGGAATAAAAGATGAAACAGCTGAAAGTAAAACACGGAGCAAGTTATGAATGTCGAGAGACTATATAATAAAAACAATTTGATTTTTTAACCCTTAATTATGCACATAAAATACAAAAAAAATCACTATCCTACATGAAACGTTTTTAAGTGACTATCACGAGCCTTCCGAAGTCTCCGAGGCGAGTTCGGAGGATTCAAAACAGCAGTGTTCGGATCAAGAAACCTTGTAACAACGTACGGACCGACATATTTAGGCAAAAACTTTGCACTGTTTTTCATTTTATTTATTTGAGTTTAAGGATTTAGACTTTGTGGCCTCCCTTTTAAACTTTAGATGGCGCGGAACGTGTTGTCACAATGACAAGAATTTCTTGAAAGTAAACACTCAACAATATTATCAAATCATTGCCACTTTTTAAGTTTATATATTCGAGAATTATCGTTTCTTACGTACCGAACGAGGTTGCGTAACGTTGACACGTTGGGCTTGCAATCGGGAGGATCTGGGTACGATTCGGGTCGTTGGGTTAGTTTCTTAACAAAGGCCATGGTCGATTCCTCTTCCAGTTCCCGTACTTGTGTAAAGTTGTGTGTTCCCGTCTCTAATGACCTCGCTGTCGACGAGGACGCAAGAAGTTCCATTCTGAATCTCTTTAACTGCCCCTCGTTAAAAGGGGCAATTTACATTACGACTGGGTTCATTACGAACTTCAAACTGTCTATTTAGCTTTATATGATTCGCAGATTCTATTCGGATTGGTTGTATGAGTTTGAAAAGGGTCTGTCTAGGAGGAGAAGGCACAGCTTTGTCTCTCGATCTTTGTTTAAGAGGGCATTCACTAGATTAATAAGTCCTATTCGGTTTTCATACTGCTAACTTTACTTAAATTTCGACGGTCTTTTCAAAATTAACTTATTTTGTACGGAAATCCGATATTTACTGTTAAATACTTTCATTACACTCACTTTAGTTTACACTTCAGACCTGTAATGGGTGATTTCTTAACGTAGAATTATACCGGAAAATCTTGTCTCTAAGCTGATTGACCAGCGAATATGGGGAACATACGGAACTATGACAATCGTGGTGAATCAGCATTGTTCACCCGAACGAGCGAAATGTGTTCACAGAAACAACACTCACTGATTTACAACAAATATAACTGATTATAGAGAAGTTTTACTGTTTTCCCAAATAAATACTTAGTGAATAGATATCAAAGTTTTCTGTGATGCATCCTGGGAAGAATTTCTAGAGTAAATTTTTGTTTACAAAGATTAAAATTAAAAGTTTTTGAAACACTAATAATTTTCGGTGAATCAGAAACTAAGCATGGAACAAAAAAATTGTTTTCAACAGCCTACTGTGACGTTTTAGCTCAGTCTTACGCGGCATCATTCATTTTTCGAGCCTCTCATAATTTCTGTGTCCGACCTATAGCCAATCGCCCACATCACCGAAAAAATCCTAGAAGAGTATTTTTTTATTGCTGTTCAGTTACTTTTCCATGCGCCGGTTTACAATCGTCAAAGTATAAAGTAAAAATTTGGCATATATGGCGTGTTTCCATACATTTTCATAATATTTTCAGTCGTTTTAAATTGTTTAACTCAAGGAATAAAGTTAAGACAGCTAAAGTTTTCGAAAGTATGTGACGAGTGACAGCCAAAATTCGGCACACACGGAATTATATTGCAGGGAGAGTCAATTTCTAACAGCGTCTTCCTTCTCATAATGCGTTTCTTTCCTTTCCTTAAATAAGAAATTGTATATATGCGGAATTAAAGCACGAATTTTTGTTCATCGTACGACAGTGGGGCTTTGTACTCGTCGCGGATTAACCCAGTAGTTGGATAATCAACTAGACGATCAGGTTAGTTAAATGCACAGGAAGTTAAAAATTTCCCTGACTAAACTTGTCGGGATAATGGAGAACCTCCAAACAAATAGGTTTTATTTTATAACCACTTTGCAGAAAACGCATTCATAATTTTTCGAGGAACATAATTTTGTTCTCTTTTCAAGATACCGAAAGTGTGTGGTACATTTATCTCAGATTATGTTATGAAAAATCGTACTTAAATTGATGTTCAGAGACTGTAATTGAAATGCCATCTTGCCATAAAATTTAGAAATACGAATTTCAATCAATCGGAGTTTTAACCATTTGTAAGCACTTGAACAGCAAGAACGATTTTTCCGGCACTGTGAAATTTACGTGAAATGCAGCCTTTTATAAGGCGTACGTTGAACATATTGACATACGCAGAACACTGTATCCTTTACGAAAGACAAGTCACAGACCCTTTCATTGTCGGTTCGCTGTTTAACAAATACATTTTTATAAATTGATTTCCTACCCGGTACTGCTTGTTGTTTACCAGTACGGTTACCTTGACTTTAAATTATCAAAATTCTATTTAGTATGTATGAGTTTAAATTGTCCTATGATTTTTGATTTTACTGAAAGTAGTAAAACCTGGGGAATAAGGCCACGCGCCCTTGTTTTTTCTTGTGAGATATGTTAATTTTCTACGTCCAAACGAGAGCAGATATGACAAATATGTCGGGCAGGTTTGTTTAAAATCGATTTCCACGTACTGGCTGATCTATTCAAGGTTGTAAATACTATGGCTTTAGCTAATAAGCCTATGTAACTAACGAAATTCTGGCTAATTGACATTTTAGTCGAGACCGTATATGTTCTTGTTTTAAAAAAAGTAGCTATCACGATGGAAACAATTTTAAACACAACCACCAAACAAACTTTTGATATCTGCTCTTGTTTAACCTTAAAAATATATCGCAATAGCTGTAGACGCAAGAGAGCATGGTCTTAATCTGGAATTTTTTCCTATCTACCTTACCTTCTTGACTTAAGACGGTTATAAAATCCCACACGGGTAAGGTGGGTAGGGTGGAAGGACAAAATTGCTGCTTGAAGCGTGCAAATATTAACTCGAGTAATGTTTACTCGCATCAAAGAAGTCACGAGAACAGATTCTCACTCTACTCCTCGCTACCCTGCTCTCGAGCAGAGTAAGAGGCTGTTTGCAGGCAAAATCTAGCAATTTGACAGTAAACGTAATCAAAAACACAATGACGTGAGACTGAATGAATAGTATTTAAAATATCTGAGAAACAAGCACGGAATTAATTCTATATATTCTGCGTATGTCGCATTTAGTAAAATATTTAACTTGTGTAGAATATGTAGGTTATTTTTTATTTCCGCTATTTTAAAACTATGAATCAGCATTACAGGCGTTTATCATAAACCCTGGTGATAGACAGAACCTGGTATCGTGACTTAGAAAACCGACCTACCATAACCTCGTGACTGTCTATAACCACCTTTGATAAAACCACCACATGAGGAAGTAAAATGTAAACATATGGCCCATACGATGATGACTGATTACGCAAACAATGCTAATGCGCGGTTCCCGTGACGCCGTGCCAACACGTGAGCTTCAGATCGTAATCTGACCAACTTTACCGGATCCCGTGCATGCACAAACGCCAGAGTCGATAACGTCTTGTACACCGGCGTTGTAAAATAGCATATCAGGCTACCCACAACTCTGGCGCAAGGACACACGCCTGCAGGGTATGTCTGCCCGCACGACAGCTACGTAACACGAACAACAGTCCCACCAGGCGTCCCGAAGTTACTCTAGCCACGTGTTGATCAACTCACTGCGTTTTTAGGGTTTGGGAATTTACGGTGAATATATCTGAATGTCACACACAAAAGCGCTGTGTGCAGCAAAGTTGTAAACTATAGGTTTGTATGTATTTCGATATTATTTTTTATTACTTTACTTGTAGAATAAATCGCCGTTCTTTATTTTAGATTGATTACTTAGCTGTGTAGTCTCTTCCTGCCGTGCGACTAATACTTTAAATTTTTCATTTGGTTTTAAGGTAATTTATTTACAAAATTCGGAAATTATTTAAAAATAATATATTATTTATATAACGTACGAAATTACAGTATGAAACTTGATTTACGTTATAGCTTTTAATCGCCTCGTATTTGATTTTTAAAGCAGAAACGCCGGACATAAAATGTACGTAAACAATGGGAGACGAATTTTCGGAGATATCAAGGGATTTAGGATGCTATTGTACTTCAGTAAATTCCAACTTAAAATCCCCAAATATGTACGTACCTAGTATTAATAACGTGCCAAATTTAAATACCGAAATTTCGGTTTCGACACAGCTCCTCTCAGCTAAAATATTGTTGGTTGGGATTTCGTATTCATATTTATTTTTGAGCGGGCTTCGCGTCTCGTTGACAGAGAGGTCATCTGAGATAGTTACCCACTACATTACTCAAAGACAGAAGCTGGGAGAGGAATAGATTTTGGCCCATCCTGAGAAACTAACCCCGAATCCGCCTGGAATTATTTCCGAGGGAAAAAAAAAAACAGACAAATCGGAATCAGTTTGTGATCGAACCCGGGCGCTCTCTAATGAGAGATTTTTTTTTGCGCCAGCTCACTAGGTTGTGTTTGGGTTTAAGGTGTCTGCTTACATGGTGATTAAAATGCGTTGAAGTGGGTTAGAAATCCACGTATATTTTGTAAACTAGTATACGTGTTCGTAAGGTACCTATCTACGAAAATAAAACATGTTTCAAAAAATAATTTTCAAGTGCTGTTTAAACATAACTTGCGTTTTAAGTACCAGCTCCGAGTCCTCCAACACGGCTAAAACTGCATTTTCTTATGATTTATCTCTAAATCTACTGATTAGATTGATACGAAACTACACTGTAAAAATGTTTTTTGTAAAATCTACAAAGAACTTCTTTTGTAAAAATACACAGTTTACTAAAATCACTGGTTTGTCGGAAATTGTATAGTAATACACAAATTACATCGTCAGGTATGAGTTTTTCTGAAATAAAGTGAATCTTCATACCAAATAGGCGCTACAAAATTAAAAACGGTTACGTCATTGAACTTTACAGTGGATATATAGAAGGTAAGATGAGCGGTCACCAAGCGTTAGGATGCAAGCTCGAATCCTGACACATCCGCCATTATTTTTCTCAAATAATAAGCACACGTAAAATTGTTTGTTTGGCATTTATGCAATAACATAATTTAATTTTCATGATCATAATTAAATATCTATTAATCTTTTTCCTTACTGCAAGTAGCTATACCTTGCAATTTACATTTTTCATTAGAGTAACCGCCATTGTACTGGATTTATTTGCTTGGACATACTCCATTGCGAAATAAATGACTATCAAAAGAAAAAGAAAAATAAGACAAGAAAACATAAATAAGTAGAGTATGCTTTAGTCATCATGATACATACATAACATGAAATTCCAAAACTGGAATCTGGTCAGATAAAACAAGGAACAAACAGAAAATAAAGGAAAGAACAAAAATTAAAAAAAGAAACCTAAGTTGACATGCGACACAGCGATGAGACGAAACAAAAACACAACACAGAGATACAGCAAACGGCACAACGATGTTGTGGTTTTACAAGTAATTTGCTTGAAAATTGGGCTTCTAAGGTGTTTTCGTATTTTACAGTGTAATCTAGAGTTTTACAGTGTATTTCGGCACACACTTTCCAGTAATAAAATGTTAGGGCCACCGCTGAAAGTCTGCGGTATAACGGAATACTGCACGCCAGTCCGCAGTCTTGCCAATAAGAGCGATGTTGTGTGCACATCGGAGTAGCTCTTACCGCTCCTTCGCTCCTGTGCCTCCAACGAGAAAAACATCTCCGAGCAGGCGACGCCTTTGAAGGCAAAAATGTCTTTCCTAGGAAAAAATTTAAGCTTTCTGTATGAAGATGAACGACAGCCTTCGCTAGTTCTTGGTAATTCGGATGAGCCAAAATGTATTCTGACAAAGTTTGTATAGGTACTCGAAAATCAGCCTGACAACGTTTTTAACAGAAGAGAATCTGGTTTATCCATTTTAAAAGTGTTCAAGTTGGGAAAAATTAAAATTTTGTATTTGTATGAAATAATTATTGTCTTGCAGACGTTACTTCGGAGTACATTTTCCTCTTGCGAAAAAAATAAATAAAAAATAGATGAGCCAGTTTTCCCATAATATCATTTCAAAGTAAAAATGTGCATATTTTTACTTCATACAAAACTTGAAAACAAGTAAGCATAATGAAATGAAAAAAAAAAAATCATATCAAAACTACATGTCACGCTCTACGCCTTGAAGTACATAAAGATCCATTACAAAAAGTTTTTGCACAAAAAAAAAGATTAAAAATTTTGCTAATGTTTTTATTACGTTTAGCAATTTTTTTTAAATACCAAAAAATTAAATATTTGGTTTTTATATGCTTCAAGCCGTAGACCGTGCCATGTAGATTTAATGCGATTTTTAAATTTCAAAATGTTTACTGCTTCGTTGCCATGTTGTGGGTTCAACCATGCCTTCTTCAAACTTCACAAAAAGTTAATATAGGCTTAAAAATTTGTTCATATGAAATATTAATATTATATGAGTTTATATATAAAGGCTTGTATGAATTCATACATGTACTTGGTTGACTTATGTACAAATATTTATTTGTTTTCCTGTATATATCTTAACAATGTAATACACTAAAAAACCTACAACCGGTACTTAAGGGGTCGGTCACCCCCTCACCCCCCTTAAATCCGCCACTGCTCAGGACTGTCACGTACATACAATGAAAAACACTGACATGTTTAGTATGTCTGTAAAAGCCGACGAAAAAGAAAAAAAAACGGCAAAGTGTTAAAATTGTTAGATGCCTTTATTACCAGTGTAATATCTCACTAATTGTAAGACATACGCCGTCGATCGCTCGGCAGCCATCTTGGATTGCCCTTGGCCTTGGGTGGGTGCAACAGTGCAGTGAAAGTTTTTCACTGGTAGTGGGATACTAGCCAGAGGCAAACTTTGCGTGGATTTCTGTTCGTGGCGACGAAGTCCGAACTGAGAGCGAAGGCATGATGTCGATCGCGTAACGACCGAGGGGCACGGAAGAGATCGCTTTACGACTCGACCACAACACACAGACACAAAACACACGAGTGGGAAAATATTTATTATTCAGAGGGCTGAAGTCTTGAGGAACGGCCTCGCTTGGCTGCGACACTGAGCGACTTAACGAAGTGGAGGATCTCGGAAAGACTGGGACGGGGACGGGAAAAGTGCACAGAAACAAAGACGAAGAAGCAGCAGTGGAGGAGAGGTTCGATGTAACCGACTCACGGAATTACTTGTCTCGTCCGTTTCTCGGGTCGAGGCAATTACGTGAATCCCCACCGCTCACGTCGAGCTTTGCATAACGAAATTTATTAAGACAAACATTTCTTGAGAAAAAAAAAAAAAAAAAAAAAGTTTAGAGCGATGTGGTTGTAAAAGAGGGGGGGGGGGGAGCTCAAGACGAACAATA